>JADRCD010192311.1:0-10654 GCA_019843815.1 Montemys delectorum
TGCATGTACTTAATAAAAAGAACAAACAAAAACTGGTTTCTGGTATTTGAGTAGTTGAAGTGAGTCTTCATTTTTCTGTGAGCACTCTTCAGATTTCTTCTTGAGCACGAGAAAGGGGTGGGGGAAAGCTGTATTTGGGAGTTCATTAAGAGTGCTAAATCAGTTAAGAGGGCATGCTGTCTGTACAGAGCTTGGTTCCCATCACTCATGACATGTGGCTCACAACTGTCTGTAACTCCAGCTCCACAGGAAGGTGTTAACAGCATATCATAAAAATAAAAGAAACATCATGCAAAATTGTGCTATTAGAGTATAGTCATATAATGTTTTCACAACTAAGGAATAGCTACCAGAGTTGGATGTATTGACTCAACACCTGTAATCCCAGCACATGGGAGACTAAGGCAAGAGGGTTGCTGCAAGTTTGAGACCAGCCTAGACTACAAAGTGAGGCCATGTTGTAAAAAGCCCAAGCATTCCTGGTATACTGGCACAGAGGCAAGCAGATATCTGAGTTTGAGGCCAGCCTGCACTAAACAGCTAGGACTACACAGAGAAACCTTAGCTCTGAAAAAAACTTGAAAAAAATTACCAAAACATTAAATGTACATGTTCTAAGCCAGTAAGATGGCTCAGTGGGTAAAGGTGCCCGTCACCAAGGCTTGCTTCCCCATGACCACATGATGGAATGAGAAAGCTGATTCTCATACATGTGTGCCATGGCATTTAGACACAAACATATATACACCCACAAATAAATGTGACACAAAAATTTTAATGTACATGTTCTGTCTTGTAGCCATTCAATTTTCAAGTCTTTAGCCTAAAGCATTATTAAAACAATTGGCCAAGATTATCTGTAGAAGTATCCTCAGTAGACCTTTTTGTTTGTTGGTTTGTTTTGTTTGTTTGTTTTTGAGACAAGGTTTCTCTATGTAGCCCTGGCTTGCTGGGAACTTACAGTGTAGATCAGGCCTGCCTCTGCCTCCCAAGGAAATAAAGGTGTGTGCTACCACCACCTGCCTTCAGTAGATCTTTTTTATAGCCAGAAACTAAAGGTGAAATTTAAATGATTCCTAAGAGTAAGGGGTTGGTGGTGGTGGTGGTGGTGGTTATTTTGTTTTTTAAAGACAGTATCTCACTATATAGCACATTTTAACTATCTTTGTTGCCCCAAATGCTGAGCTCTGTTCCTCATTTGGAACATTTGGCCTCAAACTCAGTGTTTCTGTGTCAGCCTCCCAGGTGCAGCATTACAGGTGTGAGGTATTACGCCCAGCCTGTGTGTGCTCGTGTGTGCTAGTGATCATATGCAGAACTAGACAAGCCAGCCTTCTCCTACTGAAGCAGATGTCCATCTCCAAAACAGCCTACAATGTGATAGACTAGGGAGGTTGCTCAGTGGTTAGTGCTTACCACCAAGCCTAATGTCCTGAGTTCAGACCCCAGGGCCCATATGGTAGAAGGAGGGAATTGACACCTGTAAGTTGTCCTCAGATCCACATACATGCATTGTGGCTCATGTGTGCCCACGTGAAAACTCGTCTCGCACACATAGTAAATAAGTGTCATTAAAAATTTTAAATCTAGTGCTGTTGTTCATTATAGCTGTAAAAAAGAATGAGTTTCTGTTAAATGAAGTGTAAAAAGGTTTATGTCATATATTTACATGAGAAAGGGATAAAATTACATGTTCGTAAAATAATAGGGGATGTGTGTCTGTGTAGCTTCACTTCAGACTGTTAACAGCTCTCTCTTCTAGTTTTTCCTTCTGCCATTCTGATGGGGTCACAAAGACCAAATCTGTTTTCCTGCCTTAATTGCTAAACATCTAAACAAAACTACAGTGGTTTCAGACATTGGTCGGTAAAGAGTACTGGAAAATATTTCTCCAGGGAAGGAAAATAAACAAGATGAATCTTATGTTTATTAGGTACTTAGAGAGAGATTCCAGGCTGCAGTGAAGGAATGGGGAAGAACCCTGTAGTCCAGCTGAGGAACAGAGCTCAGCATTTGGGGCAACAAAAATGGTTAAAATGTGCTTGGAAAATCTCAGAAAAGGGAGAGCGTTGGCGGAGAGCCTTTGTCAGAGTATTGATGGGTACATGCATGTGAGAAAAATATCCAAAATTTAGGAGGAAAAAAGACATCAAAAGGTAGTTGTGGGCTGGAGAGATGGCTCACTGGTTAAGAACACCTGCTGTTCTTGCACAGGACCCAGGGTCAGTTCTCAGAACCCACATGGTGGCTCATAACCACTTGTAACTCCACTTCCAAAGGTTCTGACACTCTCTTCTGTCTTCTGCAGACACCAGACATGCATGTGGGTACATGTGGACACATACAGGCAAAATATGCATACACATAAAAATTATGTTTAAAAAACTGCAGAGGCAATTATGGTAGTTGTACATACCTATAATCCTAGAACTGGGAGGCTAAGGTGGGAAGATTGTGATTTTGAGGCCAGCCTATACTTAAGTGAGGTCTGTCTTTCTTAAAAGAAAAATTAATAATTGAGGGCTAGAGAGATGGTTAGTGGTTAAGAGCACTTGCTGCTCTTCCAGAGGTCCCAAATTCAGTTTCCAGAACTCATACCAGGTGGCTCACAACCACCTGTAACTCCAGTTCCACGGTATCCAACACCTCTGACCTTCATAGATACCTACACTCATATGTACATACACACCTGCACATAGTTAAAAAATAATTTTAAAAAATCTTAATTTTTAAATAAAAAATAAAAAGAGAAAGCAATTATCACTGGAGTTCACACAAGGCTAGAAATAGTCTATGCTTCTATAAGGAAAACAGATTTCTTGACATTATCGAGCATCCTATAGAGACCCTCTGGTGGGTCTTCCCTTAGCAGTGGTTCCAAGTTAGACCTAGACTATGCTGGTAGCTAGACCCACAGTGACAAAACCAAGTTATATCTGTTGATTCCAACTAAGTTGCACCTCAGAACAAAGCCTAGCAATAGTTAACAAAATACCTAACAAAAAAAAATTACTGTATTTGGTATCCAATAAAAAGCCATTTATCAGCCACATGGTGATGCTGTACGCCATTAATCCCAGTACTGGGGGAGGCAGAGGCAGGCGAATCTCTGTGAGTTCAAGGCCAGTGTGGTCTACAGAGCGAATTCCAGGACAGCCAGGGCTACACAGAGATGCATCTTTAAAAATTAGGGGAAAAGTTATCAAGCATGTTGAAGGGATAGATAGATAGCCTCTGGTTAAATCTAATTGTTCCTTTTTTGTCATACGTGACAAAAGAAGATATCAGGGACCGTACCTCATTGCATAACTTTCTGCTTTTCCCTTCCCCAGGACTTAGTTTTCATCCTAAAAGACCCTGGATCCTGACCAGTTTACACAATGGGGTCATCCAGTTATGGGACTATCGGATGTGCACCCTCATTGACAAATTTGATGAGCATGATGGTAAGTTAATTTCTAGGGAAAAATTAAAAGAGATGGCTCAGGGGTGAAAACTGCTAGCTGTTCTTTTCCAAAGACTTGAGTGCATGTTCCTGAACTCAAATAAATATCTATATCCAGAGCTCACAATCACTTGGAACTGTAGCTCAAGGCATGTGATACTCTCTTTTGGCCTCCACTGACACTTGAACATGTGTGCACATGTACATATACAAAATAAAAGCGAATTTTGTCTAAAGGACAAGTATTTATCATACCCCAAATAAGAATCCTAGTTTGATAAGGATTCCCCCTAAAAGTAAAGAATGTGGAAGTAAAAGGGGGTAGAAACAAACAGACAAAAACTACAAATAAGAGTTTTACTAGGGCCAGGTTTTGATGGCACACACCTTTAATTCCAGCACTCGAGAGGCAGAGGCAGGCAAATCTCTTGAATTTGAAGCCAGCCTGGTCTACAGGATAAGTTCCAGGACAGCCAGGGCTACACTGAGAAACCTTGTCTCAAACAAAACAAAACAAAAAGGAGGAGGAGGACGATGAAGAAGAAGAAGAAAAAATCAGATTAGATTAGTGCCCCTATAGAGGCCTGCTAGGAAGAGGACTTCTAAAAGACAAAAATATTTGGAAGGCTGTGGTGAGAGGCCATTTTTGCTAGCTAGGAGTAACGTTGAAACCAAAGAGAGCACACAGCTATTCTTTAAATTGAAGGTGTTTATACCTGAGATGAAACTGAATTCTACTTGGCCAAGAGATGTGTTTATGTGTATAAAGCAAAGAACAGTGCGGTAACTCCGGGAGGTAAACCAAACAAAGCCAGAGTGACTGGGGAAAGTAACTCCGGCCAGAGAACCAGAGGCATGAGTCACACTCAATTCTGAAGCAACCTTCCTGCCAAGGCCATTGAACACAGACTTTGTCTAATGGGTGATGCTGTACCCATTCTGGATTTAAACTAAAGAAAATTAAATATATAAAGTGGATTTATGCTTTTGTTTAAAGAAAAAAACAAAAGCATAGTAGGAACTGGTGAGGTGGCTCAGGATAAAGCAGTGCTGCCAGGCCTGAATACCTTAGTTCCACCCCCAGGACCACATGGAAGGTGGAGAGAATTGACTGCAGCTTGTCTTCTGACCTCCACATGTGCCCCCAGTCACATACACACAAATAAATCATTCTTTAAAACGCCTTGGACAAACATTAGAGGATAGCTTTCTTTACCAGACATTGCCTGTCTTCTTCCCTAGGTCCAGTGCGTGGCATTGACTTCCATAAGCAGCAGCCACTGTTCGTCTCTGGAGGCGATGACTATAAGATTAAGGTACAGGGGATCTGTCATGGCTGGGAGTAATAAATAGAATGTGGTGGTAAGGTTTGAGAATTACGGGAAGAACTGAAAGACAGGAGAATTCATGTGTACAAACTTAGACTTCTAACATTATCCAGAGCACATTCCCAGCAAATGCTTACTGAATACTTATTGTATATCAGAAACACTGTGTGGGAGTTGAAAGACAAATTCAAAATGATTTCTGTTCTCAAGGAGACTTTAATACAAGGGATAAATGTACACTCACATAATATGTGTAGTTTGGCGAATGATATAATGAATACTCAAAATAAAAAAGAGTAGTCCAGGTACAGAGAGGGCCATGGCATAGCTGATGTGTTTGAGAAACTCTGTTTGGTTTTAGAGAGTTGTGATTTGGAGAAGGTGGGTTGGGGAACAGAAGCTAGAGAGGGATGAGATCCTGAGCGTGTGTCTGCAGTGCTCACGAGTTCGCTGCTTGTTGCACACACATGGATCCAGTCCTTGGCCTTAAATATAGACATGGTATAAGATTTACATGGAGTTTATTTTGTTTGGTTGTTTCTTTATTGTTTGTTTGGCACAGGGTTTCTCTGTATAGCCTTGGCTGTCCCAGAACTTGCTATAGATCAGGCTGGCCTCAAATTCATAGAAGTCCCCCTGCCTCCCAAGTGCTAGGATTACAGTTATGTGCCACCACCACCACTACCTGGCCACCTGGCAGATTTTTTTTTTTTTAAGTTACTCAGATGGTAACAAAGAAAATATTGGATGAGTTGGGAAGGACTAGACACATAGATACCCATGTGGAAATTATAAGTGCCTTGGCAAGTGAGCAGAGCCTGAACTTGGGCAGTACCACCTGAGTAGAGAGGATAGCTTAAGCAAGAGTGGGTACTTGTGATGAGTGCTGGAGGGCTAGGAAGAAAAGTGTATGAGACACCATTGCTGTATTTTCCCCTCAGTGCTGGGGAGTTGATCGTAGGGCCTTGTGTGTCCGTTGAGTACTCTACCGCTGAGTTACATCCCCAGCCCTACGAGGATGTCAGTGACTTGGAAAGACAAAGCTGGAGTAGGTACAGTTTTCTGGAGTATGGGGGAATGGATAATTCCATACTGGCTCTGATGTGCTTGAGGTACCTAAGAGACTCACTGAAGATATTTGTGATTTGTCAATAAAAGAGAGAGCTAGAGTCACAGTGTAGAAGATGTTGCACAGGGAACAGTTTGAATAACGGGCAAATGACCATCTTAAAAGAGAGGGGCAACTTTCCCTTGAGGAGCTCATGCCCGCACATGGGTATGTCTCCTCTGTGACTTCTCCTTGAGAAGCCTGTGTTCATGTTCTTGAGGAGTGTCTTCCTTCCTTCTGAGCTCCTCTCTTTCTCTTAACTCGTGTGCTTAAGTCTGCAGTACAGTACCTTTATTAAACACCAACTCTAAAGGGGAAAAGAAGTATTGGGATGGGCTGGCGAGATGGTTCAGCGGGTAAGAGCACTGACTGCTCTTCTGAAGGACCTGAGTTCGGATCCCAGCAACCACATGGTTGCTCACAACCACCCGTAATGAGATCTGACGCCCACTTCTGGTGCGTCTGAAGACAGCTACAGTGTATTACACTGGAGCAAGTGGGGCCGGAGAGAGCAGGGCTGGAGCTCACAGCCACTTGTACAGCTACAGTGTACTTATACACATAAAAATAAATAAATTTTTAAAAAAGAAAATGTCTAAAAAAAAAAAGAAGTATTGGTATAAGAAAGAGTAATTTTATAGTTTGGAGATAAACCAAGGAAAAGCAAGCCTTCTAGGATGCTAAGGAGAGGAAACTTGGGAAAGATAATGTGGTCAGAATCAGATCCAAGCTAAGAAGAAACCTTTAGATGGCCAAGTTAAGAGCTCGTTAAGAATCCTAGCACCTTACTCTCAGGTGCGATATAAATAGGGCAGAGGCAGTTCTGTGAAGACTGACTGTAATAAAGGTAAAAGACAGTGCAGCAGACTTGTAAACACAGATAGACGGGGCTGAGGGTGTGGCTCATTTAAGTGGAGTGCTTATCAATGTTCATGAAGCTCGGCAGCATATAAAACTGGGTATGTATACCTGTAGTTCTCAGTGCTCAGGAGGAGTAGCAATTCAAGGTCATTGTTGGCTACATAGCAAGTGCGAAGACCACCTGGGCTATGTGAACCCCCTGTCTCAAACAAGCAAACAAAAAGAAACCTGATAAGCCTTTCAGAAGCCCAAGGCATTTACATCCTCTTTTGTTGAATTTCTGTCTTTGCAGGTTTGGAATTACAAACTTCGGCGCTGCCTGTTCACATTGCTTGGGCACTTGGATTATATCCGTACAACATTTTTTCATCATGTAAGTAGCTGTTGACCTTCATTATGCAGTGTTGTCATTTCTGCACAGTAATATATATACCTTACCTGACATACTTATGAACCAACCTCCCTCCTTCCCTGCCTTTTTTTTTTTTTTTTTTTTTTAAATTAGTTTTTTGCCACACTGGGCATTTAACCTGGTATCTTACGAATACCAGCAAAATACTCTGCCATTGATCCCAGCAGTAGTCTCCTTATCCTCAAGAGCCCATGCTTTAGGGCTGAGGGGAGTAGTTCAGCTGGTGTCTGCTTCCACACAGGCATAAAGATGTGAGTTCAATCTCCAAAGCAGCCTGGTGGCACACAGTTCAAAGCTCAGTGCTGGGGAGACAGAGCCATACAAACTATGTTATAGTCAGTTGAATTGGATCCAATGGGCTCTAAGAGGAAGTCTTTGCCTTTCTTAGAGAAATGTAGAGATTTTATGTTGTTTACTGAGCTGCCAAACAAAGGTTTATACACTAATCCCATGTATGGTATTGTTAGTAAGCAGTAGATATGCCCAGAAGATCAAATTAAGACATCATTTGAATGATATAATAAACATTTTAAAATATTAATGATCAGGTTTCTCTTGTCTAAGGATTTTGGGAATCTGGTGGAGCCTGTTCCCTTAGCCAGTCTCAGGCTGACTGCCTTCTTTAATGTATGAAGTTTCTCTCGTTCTCTCACGCTTTCTCTTGTTTCTCTCTCCTTTGAGATAAGGTCTTACTATGTAGTCATATCTGGCTTGGAACTCATTATGTAGATCAGGTTGTAGTCACAGGGATCCACTGGCTTGTCTCCCAAGTGCTGGGGTTAAAGGTGAGAGCCATCATGTCTTGCCATTTGTCTGATTTCATATGGTGTATTTGAGAATGAATTAGAGAGACTCCTGGCCTCTTAACTAATCCTGTTATGACAAGGTCTCCCTATAAATCAGTGAAAGAAGTATTTACTGAGTGAGTTTACTTATTTCTGTGATTCGAAACATGGCCAACTGTTGGGCAGGGATGAGGGACATGGGTTGTTTTGTTTTGTTTTTTGAAACATAGTCTTACTTGTGTTACTTTTATTCTCCTGTTGTAATTGTCTCTAAGACTTACTGCCTTAGTCTGTTAACCTAGGCCTAGTCCTGGAAGCTTCTACCCTCCATACAATCTAATCTAGGTCTAGAATGTTTTCAGTCTCTGAGACTTACTGCTGAATAAGCTCATCCTTCCTGGTTCTTTCTGATCTCTGGCTGCCTGGTTCAACTCAGCTATTCTGGCTCAAACTCCTGATTTAATCTGGCTTCTCTGGGCTTCTCCTGAATTGCTCTACTTGGCCTCACACTAACTCTGGCGATGTGTTCTAACGTTCTGTCTTCACCTGTGTTTAGAGTGTGTCCTCTCTGCAGTCTCTCTCTGGAACTGCCCCAGTAAACTGCACCCTTCTCTGCACTGCCCCGAAGTAGCTTCCCTTTCCTTTCTCTTCTCGTGAGAGTTGGGCATGGCCTGTTCTGTCAAATCTTTCCCTGACTCATCACTTAGTCTAACACTCAGTTAGACATCACTTACAAACATGGGGCTTCTTTCTACAAATTAACTTTACCTTCATTGTTTGGGATTAAAGGTGTATACTAAGGATGTGTCTGTATTCCAGTCAGAGGGATTAATGGTGTGTGCTAAGGCTGAACCACACCACAATTAGAAACAGATTTTTCCAGTAAACAACCCAATATTGGGGTTCACAGTGTGATCAAATATCCTGCAATACTCACTATATAGCCTTGGCTGTCCTGGAACTCACTCTGTAAACCATTCTGGCCTCAAACTCAGAGATGCACCTGCCTCTGCCTCCCAACCACTGGTGTTAAAGGCGTGTGCCACCACAGTTGGCTTGGATGGAGTTTTTTGGTTTTGTTTTTTTATTTTAATATAAAAATCTTAGCATAGGACAAAATGATTGTAAAAATTACAACAAAATCATTTACTCATTTGATATATTTGACTTATTATAAATAATAAATATTCATTTGTTATGATCATAAAAGACTTGCTGAAGAGCTTTGCCTAAAGTAAGTTGCTATCTTACACTGGGCATAGTGTATATACTTTTAATGTCCTAGCACCCTCAGACTTGTGACAACATAGTTTTGAGGCTAGCCTAAACTACATAATGAGACCCTGTCTGAAAAACCAAGGCTGGGGATGATAGAACATTTGTCATGCATGCACAAGGCTCTGGCCTGACAGCACAAGATTGTTCAGAGCCTTGTCTGAAATCTCTTTCAGGAATATCCTTGGATTCTGAGCGCCTCAGATGATCAGACCATTCGGGTGTGGAACTGGCAGTCTAGAACCTGTGTCTGGTAAACCAAGAGGCAGAAGCCTCAAAAGAGGGTTTAATTCTCCCTAGATTTTTATAGTCAGCTGCTTTTCAGGTCAGTCATCTTCCTTCCCTAGTGGGCCATGTCTGCTGATTGATTGCTGATCATATTTTGGGATCCTTTTCTGTATTGTAATATCAATCTAGATTTTGTAATATCTTAACACGAAGGAAGACATATAAGTAGGCTTTTAGAATAGAATGTTTAGTTGCTTTTCAGTTCTAGTCTTATAAAACTTGAGTTGGGATCTGGACAGTGAGTCTTCATGTTTGAAATGGTTCTCTAGAATTCATACAAGAAGTAGGGACTGTATAGAGTCACAGCCTTTAAAGGTACCCTACTAAATTCTATAAAGTATATTTTCTATAAGAATTACTAAGATTGCACTTATTTCTGATTTTTTTTTTTCCTTTTTTGGTTTTTGGTTTTCTTCGAGACAGGGTTTCTCTTTATAGCCCTGGCTGTCCTGGAACTTACTCTGTAGACCAGGCTGGCCTTGAACTCAGAAATCTGCCTGCCTATGCCTCCCAAGTACGGGGATTAAAGTCATGCACCACCATTGCCCGGCTTATTTTTGAATTTTTATATCTTTAGTATGAGAGAATTGTATAATCTCAGTTCCATGAAATTAATAATATTTGAATCTTAAACAGTTAGTGTCAGAAAGAGAATTACTGGAGCAGGCAGAGATGCTCAGTGGAGAAGGTGCCATGCAAGCCTGGCACCTTGTGTTTCATCCATGCAAAGGTGGAAGGAGAGAACTGACTGCATGATACCCGCTGCAGCTGCTGCTCCCCAATAAGAACATAATACTAAAAAAACACCTTTTCTTTTGTTGTATGTTTTAAGACAGGGTTTCTCTGTGTGGCCATAGCTGTCCCGGAGGTCTAGCCATAGACCAGGCTGGCCTTGAACTCAGAGATCCTCCTGCTTCTGCCTCCTGAGTTCTGAGATCAAAGGCATGTACCAGTACTGCCTGGACAAAAAAGAAATATGTTTTTAAAAGAAACTACTAGCACTGGTGGCATTGCTTATTACTAGTTCAAAGTGGTTAGGATGACTTACCTTGTCTCCACAAGAAATACAATTAGAGAAGCATTCATTGACTATGAAGAAGGGTATTTAGCTTAGGGGGCTATTGATTTCTGCCTTTAATTTAATGTTTTTTT
>JADRCD010192312.1:0-17882 GCA_019843815.1 Montemys delectorum
CACACACACACACACACACACACACACACACATCAAAAATCAAGAAAAAAAATAATTTAAAAGCTGGTTTGGTGGTATACTCCAGCTACTCAGGATACTGAGGCAGGAGGATTCAAGTCTGAGAGCAGTCTGGCCAACTTTTAGCAAGACCCTGCCCTGAAGCAGATTTTATGAAGGGCCAGTGATCCAGGTCACTGGCAGAGTGCTTGCCTCACATGCACAGGGCCCTGGCTTCTATTCCAAATACTATAAAATACAACAGAATGATTTTTTTTTATTGGTTAAAATTGTTAAGTACCGCCTTACTCTCCCCGGGAGTGACCGATGTGGAAGGGACCAAGGATATACCTCACGCCTGTGAAATCAGAGGTGGGAGATCTGCGCCCGGTGTTGGCGTTGGTGACCTAGGTCTGTGGCTAAATCCTTTGACTTCCCTGGGCTCTTGTTTGTTCATCTGGATAAAGCACAAATATAATCAGGCTGCTGGAGCCCAGTGCCTGACCTGCAGGTCAGTGACCTTCATGGTCTCAGGCCAAAATCCACTGTGAGCCCAAATGCTTTGAATAACAATGCAGATGTTTTTCTGAGGATTTTGGTTGGAGAGTGGACTGTGTTACCAGCAAAAGTCCATCAAGGCTTCAATGCACATCCCCACCACCACCTTTTGTGCACTTTTAAGCGTGTGCGTGTGTTCAGCGTATTCCTGGGGACTGAAAGGAAGGCCTGCCTGCCACAGGCTAGGGAAGCAGGCTACATTTGAGTGACACCTCCAGCTGAGCTTCTTAAATTTGAATCCAGACCAAGACACACAGGGACTCAAATTACCTATGATTTGCTTTCTGAGACAAGCTCTCATTGTCCAAGGCAGGCCCCAACTTGCTGTACAACCAAAGATGATCTTTACCCCCTCAGACTCGCCGTACCGAGTGCCAGGGTTATAGGTGTCACCATTCGGTACTGGGGATCCAAGCCAGGGTCTCCTTTCTGCCTAGCATGCACTCTACCAAATGAGCTCTATCCCCAGATTTTGATTGTTGTTTTTATTTTATTTTATTTTTTTGGCCTGGAACTCCAAATGTAAAATAAAGCCATCTCTAGCCTCAAGTCTCTGATAGTGATCCCGCTTCTACCCCTGAGAATTGGTTACAGGCATGAGCTACCCTGCTTGGCACTGATGATGTTTTGAATGTTACTCGTGAGATGAGAGGTAAGCCTTCCTGCTTGCACAAAACCTCATGGTTATTACTTTCAATAATTCTATTTTTCTTTAATAAATTAAATCCATAACAGAACTGCCTTCAAAAATATTGATAATAGTTATAACCAGCATATATTCTATCCGTGGTGCCCCATAACACTGTATGGACTGTTTTGTATTCAACCCTCATAATTATAGTGAGGTTGGCACTATTGCTATGTCCCATTCCTCAATCGAGAATCTAGATGCGTGGCTTGCCTGAAGCGAGGCAGCCACTGGGCAGCCAGGAAAGATACAGAACACACAGCCCCAAGAGGTCCTGCCTTTGGAAGCTATGTGTCTCAGGTTGTCTTCTAAGTGTGCTAATGTTCTGTCCCCATGCGTCTGCTGAGCTGTGTCTCAGTCTGCACCATGTGGTCCCTGTGACTAACATGGTCAGACACTCTCTTTCTGCTCTCACAGTTCCTGCCCTCGTCCAGAGCATCATCAGATTCGGTTTGAACGAATCATCCATCATCTGAGCTTCTCCAGTGCCTGTGGACTGGTCCCACGCCAGGCCCTAGAGCAATGAATGCTGTGGCTTCATTGTAAATATCCATATGGTTTCTATGTCAAAATTCTTCTTTTTTATTTAGTTTGTATTCATAATCATAAACTTAACTCTGCCATCCAGCTAGACTTGGAGAGGAATGAGGAAAATAAGGAGCTTAAAGAACTTCAGCAAGAGCAGAGATCACAGGGTATTGTGAGTAGATGGGGCAGAGGCACTCTCCTGGGCTGCAGAAGGAATGGTCTAGTGGGTGAGATGCCCACGAGAATTAGAGCCGTCCACATTTGGCAGTGGTCATCTTCTTGCTTGTCTTGACATTCCTGGACCAGTAACATCTCACAACTTCCACGATGCTCATGATTTCTTTCACCATATCAAAGAGCATGTGCGACCATCCAGCCACTCCGTCTTGGCAGTACAGATAAAAAGCTGGGAACTGTTTGTGTTTGATCCATCCTTTGCCATGGACTAGATGCCAGGAACTGTACGATTCAGGACGAAGTTCTCATCCTCAACTTTCTCCCCATAGAGGGCCCAGTGCCGCTGTGGCGTGTGACGTCACCACCCTGGCACATGAATCCTGGAATCATTCTGTGAAAGGAGGAACCCTCGCATCCAAATCCTTTCTCTCCCAAGCTCAGAGCACAAAAGGTTTCTGATGTCTTTGGAACTCTGTCTGCAAACAGCTCCAAGGAGACGCAGCCCAAGGGTTCAATATCAACTATGACATTGAGGAACATGGTGGAGTTGACCAATAGCGGACAGTGGTGTCTACAAAGCCACTTTCTATGTCAAAATTTTTAAGGTTCATAGCCCAACTAAAAAAATAATAATTTTAATTTCTATCAACAAAGCCTAGGAGTCAAAATCTGGTAGATTCAAAAGCCTGATAGATTCAGCTCAGATCTCACCTCCTCTTTGCTCCTTCAGGGACTCTGCTCTTCCCTCTCTGTCTTCATTCTAAATGTTGCCAGCAGCTTCAGGTTTACATCCCCCTGACTCTCTCTCTCTCTCTCTCTCTCTCTCTCTCTCCCTTCCACCCCTCCCTCCCTTTCTCTCTCTCCCTCATTTGATTAGCTCTGCCTGAGTCCCATGAACTAATCATTATGTAGTATGATTTATAACCTCATCAATGTGGTGAGGAGTAGGGGAGGAAGTACCCACAGAAGTCAAAGGAAGAAAATGGGAATGTCCATAAGCCAGTCCAAGATACAACAGTGACTGTCCGTGAATGTGTCTCGGACAATAGAGTGGTTAAATTAGTTGATGGAGCAGAGAGCACGGGGATAGCACAGAGAAACCAACACTCGCTCACTAATTGGCATCCAGGGAAGAGATGTCTCCAGTTGAAGATAGGAATTGAGGACCTTCTAGCCTGTATGGGTCTCCCAGTTCCCTACCCCTCCCCTCATCAGTTCTTGGCTTTTCCTAACATCAATCCAGCTGGTGCTGGTGGGAACAGGAGGGAGGGCCCTGGAGAAACAGACAGAGAACACTATAGAAATCCACATTTGGTCAAAATGCAGAGAGAAACTTAATGGGGTTTCCAGCCCCAAAGCTACCACTACAATACAACTCCAGCTCCTACGGCTCAGGAGCATCAAGAAAGAAGTGGAGGGAAGGCTGTAAGAGCCGGAGGGCCAGGAAATCTGCTATGAGACTACATCTCTTAGAAGTGACTAGAAGTGTTACACATGATATCCCAACAATATGGCTGTCTAAACAAGCTCTGAACAAGGACATCAGTAGTCAGGCTAATGTGTAAAGGGGAAAACTCATGGGGCCCCACCCCTAGCCAAGGGCTCACAGGCAACTGAGGGGTGCTGACAGTGGGATGAGTAGATTTCCCCCATGGAGGAGCCCCCTAATTGGCCATCCCATACCAAGTGGGGAGCCCTAAGATCGTGTACATCCAACGCTGAACAGAATCGGCAGGTTAATAGAAATACATGTATATATATATAGATGTAATCGTGTGTGTGTGTGTGTGTGTGTGTGCGTGCGTGTGTGTGTGTGTGTGTGTAAAACAATAACAATTGAAGAGGAAGCCAGGAGTGGGGTTGGGGGCAGGATGGGTGGAGTTAAAGGAAGGAAAAGTAATGAAGGGAAATGATAGAGTTACATTTTAATTTTACAAAGTTAATCAAAACTAAAACAAACTAATTAAATTTTGAAGAAAGCTAGACAGATTGCCAGAAACGCCTTTTTCATCAGATCAAGCAGGGGAAGCAGGAACTGGACATTTAGTGAAGTATGTTGTATAAGAGGGCACCAACAATGAGCCAAGAGAAAGAAAGAGAAAAAATTACCTTTAAAGGAAATTCATATATCCATGTTTTGCTGAAGAAAGGCTGTATGTAGCCTTTCTTCAAATGGAGAAAAAGCACCATTCATGATCTGGTTAGAGAGGAACTTGGGCCTCTTAGCATGCTGTAGAGTCACGGGGCTTGACAATGTCCTAACGTGGTGCCTCTTAGCCAGCACCTTCTGAATCCTCTGGATACTCCATGCCTCCTGTCTGTTATAATACGTGTAAACAACTCTTCCTCTAAGACTGCCTTTAGCGAGAATGCCTAGAGGAATTCTTGAAGAGCCAGAATAAGTTTTACCTTTCTCCCCAGAAAAACAGTGGGATAAATAGCCGAGAGCCTTTAGTGAGCAGCCAGTACATTCTGCCCAATCCTGTTTGAGCCATAGCAGGCACTGAATTCTTCCCAGCATCAATGACTGTGTGTGAAAGCCTTGACTTGGCATCAGTGGAAACAATGCTCATTAATTACTACGTTGCCTAACATTTTGTAGATGAATATTCACAAAATTAAAGGATCTGAGGGCTGTCCAATAAATCTGGGGTGCATAAGATCTGATGTAGTATACACAACACCTTCCTGGTGTGAAAAGGAAATAAGCCAGTTTCCAATGGAGGGATTTCCTTGCTTTCCCCCTCCTGCTCTGGAGAGGGGTACCACAGTCTGAATCAAAAATGTTTATTTAACCAAACATGTTAACTTTTTAAAAATAAATTCACACCGGGCAGTGGTGGCGCACGCCTTTAATCCCAGCACTTGGAGGCAGAGGCAGGCGGATTTCTGAGTTCGAGGCCAGCCTGGTCTACAGAGTGAGTTCCAGGACAGCCAGGGCTATACGGAGAAACCCTGTCTCGAAAAAACAAACAAACAAACAAACAAACAAAAAAAAACGGAGTGCACAGAAATGACTGTAGCTTTGAGAACCTAATATGTATGTATGAATTTTCTAGAAAGACAAGCCATATTTTCATTAGATTCTCTGTAAACCTTTCCTCACCCTCCTCCCCCAAAGGACATGAAAGATACAATGAGATTTTAAAGAGAATGTTTATTAACTTTAAAATGTTTTCTCTTACCCCACCCAAATCTGGGGCCTTATCCCTGGATTTTCCAAAAAGATAATGAATGAATGTCTGCTGTGTGGGGGAGGGTGTGTTGTCAGTACTGTCTGAGGCTGTGGGCCAGGAAAAAAAATAGACACGTTTTAAAAGAAATTCTTTTGTTTTGTTGTTGTTGTTGTTGTTGTTGTTGTTCTTTTTTGGTTTATTGAGACAGGGTTTCTCTGTGTAGCCCTGTCTGTCCTGGCACTCACTCTGTAGACCAGGCTGGCCTCGAACTCAGAAATCTGCCTGTCTCTGCCTCCCAAGTGCTGGGATTAAATGTGTGCACCACCACTGAGAAACTCTTCAGAGCAAACCACCAGAAAAGGCTCAAAGAAAGACAGCTATCTGGGGCTGGACAGATGGCCCCAGTGGTTAAGAGCTGGCTAAGTGTGCTTGCTGCTCTAGAAGAGGACCCAGGTTCGGCGGTTCCCAGCCCCCACCCTCTAGCTCACAGCCGTTGTAACTTCAATTCCAAGGCATCTGACATTCTCTTTTGCTTCCTCTAGCCACATGCATGTAGTAACTCAGGCAAGCACACACACAAATAGCAATTAATACATCTTTAAAAAAAACTGTGGAGTCTCTATCTCTTCCTGCTCCCCTTCCTGTCCCCCACTTCCCCTCCCCTCCCCTCCCTCCCTCCCACCCTCTCTCCATCCCACCCTCTCTTCCTCCCTCCCTCCCCCCACCTCAGCTATTGTTCATTGTTATTTAGTGTTCTTCACTGGAGCTATTTCTTATCTATTTTTTTTTTTTGCGGGCAGCTGTAAATTACTAGATCTCTTTTACCTAGAGGAGCCAGCACAGCAAATTCATGTTCTGCTATAAATTAAGTGATGTGATGACATATGCTTAGTGGTTAGACTAACACACAAAATAAATCAAATGTAGTCACTGGAATCGGAGTCTAAGATAGAAAATAAACCATTTGGGGGTTAAAACAAAAGACAGGCCCCTAGAAGCAGCACTTGGCCAAACACACAAAGAAGCTAAATTTGTTTAGAGTCAGCGAGAGAAAAATCATTTCAACGGGGATGTTGTTTTGTTTTAACATGGAATTCTGAGCAGGTAACTCCCAAAGGTGAGGACAGAGGACCCAGGGCACTCACAACACACAGGTTCTCATCGCCAGAACCCTAAAGCTCTAAAGTGAGGGTTTGGACTCACAAGCTCACTTTCCACTCCCTCTTATCCAAAACAGAGGGAACAGTTGCAGACTACTACGATACAATGCTAAAGAATGCAATGTTAAAGAATGTGCTGTTTGCCGAGCGGTGGTGGTGCACACCTTTAATCCCAGCACTTGGGAGGCAGAGGCAGGCGGATTTCTGAGTTCAAGGCCAGCCTGGTCCACAGAGTGAGTTCCAGGACAGCCAAGGCTACACAGGGAAACCCTGTCTCGGCGAAAAAAAAAAAAAAAAAAAAAAAAAAAAAGAATGCGCTGTTTAAACACATCCAGGAGCCCTGCAATGCCGATAACCTGAAGAAAGAAAAAAACTGCCTAACGACAGAATAAATGCAGAAGCTGCTGAACTTAAACTTGGCCTTTTGGTTCTCAGGCTAACAGGCAAAAGCTCCCCCACAGTGTGTGTGTGTGTGTGTGTGTGTGTGTGTGTGTGTGTGTGTGTGTGTGTTCTAGTGCACATATGTGTGAGCAGAGGTTGGTATTGATTGTCACCTTGGTCACTATATTGAGGCAGGGTTTCTCACTGACCCGGGAGCCAGCCCTACCCCCAAATTCAGCCTAGTCTGGCTAGCTCCCTTGCCCTGGCAGTCCCAGTCTGTGCCTCCCCAGCACTGAAGACTGGGATTTCAAGCATGCCAACATACTGACCCCGCTTTTACTCGGGTTCTGGGCATCCAAACTCCTTCTCGAGTCATAGTAGTTTTGCAAACTCTTTATCAGCTGAGCTTCCTCCCCAAGCACAAAGCCAATATATATATATATACACACACACACACACACACACACACATATATGCCAGGCATAGTGATACACATCTTTAATCACAATATTCAGGAACGAGAGGCAGGTGGATTTCTGTAAGTTCAAGGCCAGCCTGGTCTACAATTTAATTCCAGAACAGCTCAGCCTTTTAAATATAGAAACCCAGTCTTGAAAAACTAAATGAACAAATAAACAAACAGGTTGGTTTTATTTTGCATGTATGAAAATTTGACTGCATGTACTTGCCTGATGCCCTTGGAGGTCAAAAGAGTGTCAGATCTCCTATGAGTGATAGATGTTTGTGAGTCACCAGGTGGTTGCTGGGAACTCAATTCACCTGCTCTGTAAGAGCAGCAAATGCTCTTAACCACTGAGCCATCTCTCCAACCCCCAAAGACAATTTTTAAAAATGATTTAAACAGTGGTTCTCAACCTTCCTAATGCTGAGAGACCCTTTAATATTACAATTCATGTTGTACTGACCCCCAACCATAAAATTACTTTCATTGCTACTTCATAACTGTAATTTTGCTACTGTTACAACTTGCAATATCAAAATCTGATATGCAGGTTGTCTGATATACAATCCCTTAAAGAGATTATAACCCACAAATTGAGAACTGATGATTTAAAGTTATACTTACCTTGTAGAAGAAAAATAACTGGAAACATGAAGGAGTCTAGCTTTTTAAGGACAGATTTCTGTGTGTTTGAATTCCTCCTATGGTCAGACAATCATCTGGTTTTTTGTATAATTCAAATGTATTAAATTTTATCATAGCATTTATTTGATATGTGTATATACATGCAGGTATGTATGCAATACAGAGGTCAGAGAATAACACATAGGTTGCAGTTATTTTCTTCCATCATGCGGGTCCTGGGGATTGAACTCAGGCCCTATGGCCTGATGATGAGCCATCTTCTGGGACCATAATTCTAATGTTAAGGAAACGCACACCCCAGTTTTGTTTGATGTGCATTGGTCCTTGTCTCCATGCAAATGACTGGATGCCACTCAGTGGAATTCAAAAGAAAAATTATCTCATCTTATTTGTGGAAAAATCCAATTGTGTTTCTTTTTCTGTCTGTGTGCCTAGCAATGGGAGAACAGAGACCAAAACACTGGTTAAAGGGGCTGTTGAGATGGCTCAGCGGGTAAGAGCACTGACTGCTCTTCAGAAGGTCCTGAGTTTGGATCCCAGCAACCACATGGTGGCTCACAACCACCCATAATGAGATCGGACGCCTTCTTCTGGTACATCTGAAGATAACTACAGTGAATTACACCTGAGCGAGCAGGGCCGGCAGAGGTCCTGAGTTCAACAGCAGCCACATACATGAAAGCTCATGGCCATCTGTACAGCTACAGTGTACTCATACACATAAAGTAAAATAAAAATAAAAATAAATCTTAAAAAAAAAAAAAAAAAACGCTGGTTAAAGTAGGACTTATGACTGGTAACCTACAACTTAATTGTAGTTGACCCAATCTAAACTTATCCTGGTTCAGGTTACAAATGAATGAGACTCAGGCTATAGTTATTCTACTCGGCTTTGACAGTTACTGGGGAGTAACTCTTAATCTACTTTCCTAGCTGCAGAATTGGCTACTTCTCCAGTGGTATACCCCAAATACCTGCTGTTTCTCTTGGCCATCTCCTCTAATGGCAGCTTCTTCCTCTCTCCAGTACCCTTCTTCTCTCCTCTCTTCCTGAGACCCCCCCCCCAACCTGGTAACTGAAAACCCTCCTACCTCTATTCCCTCCAGTAATTGGCTGTAGCCTTGTTTATTCAACTAATAGTTTTAAATTAAGGAGCAAGGCTTGCACAACAAAAGCTGGTATCCCTGATAAGGACGTTGGGATACAGAACTTAGCATTACAATATATAACAGACCAAACCTCAACTCTTAATATGGCAGAGGAAGCAGATTTGGACGAGGTTCCCGGATTTCCAGGGCTACCAATAAAAGCAGCCCGGCTTCTGCAAGCCTCAGTCCTTCCCGTCAACCCTCAGTCCAGTGGACTGGCCATCCTGCAGTGGATGTGGGCTGTCGCTACCCCTATTTCCTGTAGAAGAAAACTAAACTCAGAAAAGTTAGGACATTTGTACAAAACCCACGGCTGGTAGTAACAAGAACGGAACTCCCACCTGCAGACAGTGTGTGTGATTACAAAGCTCAGAGGAAGGCTGAAGCAACAACTCAGACCCCGGCACTTACTACCATTCGGCATAGAGTAATTGGTGAACCCCAGATCAAGACAAACCCTGTCTCAAAAACGAAACAAAACAAAACAAAAAATGTGTTGGATGGACCCTGAGTAGTAACACTGACCTCTAGCCTGGGTGTGGGAGTAAGAGGGCGGGGATTGTAGTGGGGTGATAAAACTGTGTGGGGGAGGTGTGTTGTCAGTGGAGGCACCACTAGATGGAAGTGTTCTTCACACCTTCATGCCCCAGCTGGATGATGACATGTTGCCAATAAACAGTTTGACTTTGAAAAGAAAGAACAACACACGATAAATTTAGTAAGAACAAAGCTTACAACCTTTTGAAGATGTTATTTTCAACATTTTTGATACCTTTTGTTCAGTTCTTAGAGATAGAGGAACATGGGAAACAAACCCAACCAAAGCCACCCTTCATCCTAGAAGCCAGACGCAATCAAGTCCTCTTCAGTCCAGAGACAGCCGGCTGAGTGGTTGAACATCTGTGCCCTGGTGCCAGGTTGGCGGGGCTTTAAACCCTGTCTTTCGTGTACGCTGGCCAAGCTACTGAGCTGCTCCCCTGCCTCCATTGTTTCATTTGGAAGGTGGGGATTAGGGTTTGAACTTCTTTATAGGGTTGTTTTGTTGAAGATGAGAGAGTTAATAGACACGAAGCGCATAGTCACACACAATAAACACTCAATAAAAGGCTTATTAACTTAAATACATTTCTTCATAGCCTGTGTTAAACTCTTACCTTCTTTGGGGGTGTGGAGTGTAGGGGGAAGCAGGAAGCATTTTCAAAAAGTCCTTAATACCATCCATCTTGAAGTCCCATCATGTAGCTCTTCTGAAGGTTCCTGAGTGCACAGGCTGGGTTGACGTGCCTTATTAATATGCCCCGTGTAGCCTGTACTACAGCCAAAGGTTTCCATGCAGTCTCGGGGCCTTGGATTACTGCACTGCAGACATTCGAGCAGGAACTGAAATGACAGAAAGTAAAGGGGAAAAAAGATCCAGCCAGGAAACTCTTAGCTGTTTCCCACTTCTCTGTGTATAAAAACAGAAGGCTAAGGTCAACTGAAACCCATGAAGGCCAGTCCAAATGGCAGGGCTGTCTTGAGTTTTCTGAATATAGGCTGAGCTCACAAATGCTCATTCGGCAAGCATCTATTGATTATTTAGTATGGGGCTTGTCTAGATGTGGTAGTCATCTACTCTGGATGTTCTAGAGCAATCCCCACTGTAAATATCTTTGGTGTGTTTTAGAGGGGATAAACTACTCAAGCATGAGAAAAAATCCTTTCTCAGACTTGTGACCAGAGTTTTGCTCCCGGTTTACTGTCAGCTTGCCCTGAGGTTACAAGCTTCCGGATGAAAATAACTCCAGGTCCTGAAGGGCAGGAGAAGCCAATGCAGAGAGATCCCAGATAGATTACAGGCAGGTCCCCTCATGCTGCCTTTGCAGGAAGAGAGAAAAGTGCAAACTCTCACCCGGCCATTGTGATTGTTTCTATAAGGCCAGCAGTACTGAGAAACACTTAGATATTTCATACTTTTACTTTACAGTGAGCTGTATTACAGTGATAAGGAGAGAAAATACTTTTCTTTAACATGGTGTGCTGCCACTAATAAAATAGAAGGTCTCCCTCTCTCTCTCTCTCTCTCTCTCTCTCTCTCTCTCTCTCTCTCTCTCAGCAAGAGTCATAAAGAATAGAAGACAATGCCACACGGGTGAGGGTGGGAGGCATCTGCTTTTCTCTTCCTGGGATCCCACACTCAAGAAACATCTATCAGAGTCTGACAGTGGTAAGGCACGCCTTTAATCCCAGCACTTGGGAGGCAGAGGCAGGCAGATTTCTGAGTTCTGGGCCAGCCTGGTCTACAGAGTGAGTTCCAGGACAACTAGGGTTACACAGAGAAAACCTGTCTCGAAAAACCAAAAAACAAGCAAACAAACAAACAAACAACCATCTATCAAAGGTGTGAACAAAGGCCTCTCTAATTTGCCCTGAAACAACACCTTTACTTTCTCCCATATGGAAATATTGTAACTCATGCTAAGCACGAAAGGGGTGTGTGGTGAGTGTGTGTGTGTGTGTGTGTGTGTGTGTGTGTGTGTAAAACCCAACTTAATAAACAAACTATGATTCACTTGATGATTCGCCAGGCTCCATTGCACAGCACATCTCCAGAGGTTTAAAGCAGATTTGATTTCCTTCACTTTCCTCCTGAGATGATGGTAAAAGTGCTGTCAAATCCAGAGCCTGAGATGTGACTCCTGCCGCCTCTGCTTCCTGTTGAGTTCTTATTTTTTCTTTTCTTTTTTTTTTTTTTTTAAGCTGGGTCTCACTGATCTCTGCAGTAAAACTGGAGCAACCCATCTAATTACAGAAACCCATTGAAGCCCTGACACAGTGCCAGGAGCACAGATAGGAACGTGAGCTGCAATTATTGTTGTTTACTAGCTAACACCTTTGGGAAACCCGAATTGGTGTAGTTATAGTGATAACCCCAAGTCCCGAAATGCACTGCGCAGCTCAGTGGGTATGAAAAAGCCAGCTTTTTCACGCTTCATCCCAGTCAAGTGATTTAAGCGCTTGCTTACACTCACATCATTTCATGCTCGGAACCCTGCTAGCACAGAGGCCTCCTTCACTTCCTTGTTTATATAACGAGAGTGGAAATCCCACCCTCCCGCAGCCGAGCCTTTGAGGTCCCGCCAGGGAAGGGAAAAGTAAAATTTGGGAGCGAGGATTGCTAAGCTTGGATCTCGGGGTTGCAGTTTACCCAGAACAGTCTCTTTCGACCCAACAAAAAAAAAAAACCCTCAGACTTCAGTACAAACTTCCCAGTGTGATAAGTGAACCGAGAGCTACATCATATAGTGAGGGCAAGAAGTCTCCCTTTGGACGTCTTTGAGGCGGGACAGACGTTGAGAAGCGGATGGGCTAGAAGCTCAGCATGGCTGGATGCGGTTCAGATTAAGTGAGCCAGTTAGCTTCACAACGCGGGGGGGGGGGGGGGGGGGGGGGAGAACCCAGTAGCTGTTTCCACCTCTGGGATCTGCCTCCAGAAGGTCTACCTATAGCCGCCAGCCAAGTTGGGTAGGGAGTGGTGGGGGGAGGTCTGGGGGAGTGCTGGAGAGGAGGGAGTGGTGGGGGAGGAAAGGGGTGCTTCCCTGTAGTCAGGGAGTGCAGGAGCTCTGGCCTTGGCCAGAGATTCTTGGTCAGTCAGCAAAGCAATAGGCTTCCCCCCTCTGTGTCCCGCCTGCCCTCTCCTCCTCCAGGAGTCAGGGAGAGATACACCGGAGCTTGACAACCGCTGAGCTGCTGGACGTTCCCATCCCAGCAGCACAGAGGAGTTTTTATCCTCGCACGTCTCTGTCACAGGTCCCTTCATGAGTAATTATACTATTACAATCTAAAGGAAAGGCAGATTGTGTTTTTGTTTTTTTCTTTTTTTAAATTTTTTATTGGTTATTTTATTTACATTTCAGATGTTATCCCCCTTCCCAGTTTCCCCTCCGCAAACTCCCTATCCAACCCCCTCCCTGCTTCTATGAGGGTGCTCCCCCACCCACCCAGCTACTCCAGCCTCACCACCCTAGCTAGCATTCCTCTATGCTGGGGCATCAAGCATTCACAGAACATTTTTTTTTTTTCTTTTTAAGAATCAAGGTGGCCTTCAAGACTGAAGATCCTGCCTGGTAGGGTGGTGTTACATGCATGTAATCTCAGCATTTCGGATGCAGAAGCAGGGGGATTGCTACAAGTTCAGGCCTATCTGAATTCTGTGGTGAGTACTTGGACAGTTAGGGATACATCACAAGATCATGAGATGGGCCTGCCTCACCTAATGAGTTGAAAAATAGGAAAACAACTGACGTCCTTCCGAGTCCTGGGCCTCAGCGAAGTCCACCAACGGAAGCCTTTTGGTTTGAACGCCGCGTTAGTTCTTCCTGGGTCCCTGAACCTGCTTTTTGCTGCAGGGGAAAGCAAGACTTTGATCATCTACGCAGTTTCGTAAATATTCACTTTCTTGCATTGGTTTTTCAGAAAACTTACTCTATTGGCCTCTAATTCTGTCTTTATGGGCACTAGGAATCCTGGAGCCTTTAAAAGAGTAAAGAGTGCTTTTAACCACAGCGCTTGGGTCCTAGTATAAAATTATGTAGGGGTCAGCCCCCAGGTGGCTTTTGTCATCATTGTAGAGCAGGTTTGTGCCCAAGTCAGCCCTTGTTCTGGCTGGTTTTGTGTGTCAACTTGACACAAGCTGGAGTTATCACAGAGAAAGGAGCCTCCATTGAGGAAATGCCTCCATGAGAACTAGCTGTGGGAAATTTTCTCAATTAGTGATGGGGGAGGGGGGGTGTTAGGGCCCCTTGTGGGTGGTGCCATCCCTGGGCTGGTAGTCCTGGGTTCTATAAGAAAGCAAGTTGAGCAAGCCAGGGGAAGCAAGCCAGTAAGTAGCATCCCTCCATGGCCTCTGTTCCTGATCTGCTTGAGTTCCTGTCCTGACTTCCTTTGGTGATGAACAGCAATGTGGAAATGTAAGCTGAATAAACCCTTTCCTCCTCAATTTGCTTCTTGGTCATGATGTTTTGTGCAGGAATAGAAACCCTGACTAAGACACCCTTTGTTCCTTCTGTTGTCTGTCACTCTGTCATGATGAAGCAGGAAGACCTTACACATCCCCCCACCCTTCATCTCAAGTGTCAATACCATGCAGGGAGACCCTCCCCTCCCCTCCCATGTCAGCACCACAATCTTGACCACAAAATCTCCAGAACTATGAGTAAATAAATTCCTTTTTTATTCCTTTTTGTGTACTAAGGCTAGAGCCTGGGGCAGTTCAGTCAAGTATTCTACCACTAAGCCACACACCCTGACTTGTTTTACTTTATATTAGAGACAGAGGTCTCACTAAATGTCCCTGGCTAGCCTTTGGCTTGTGATCCGACTGCCTCAGCCTCCCGAGAGCCAAGCTGATGAAGCACCACCACAGCCAATTAAATTTGTTTTCTCGGTGAGTTACCTAGCCTGGGGTATGGCTATAGCAACATGCACGGGTTATAGCGATGAAACACGGGCTAAGGCCTTGTCATGTCATTACATCTTTCATAGACTTAAGTCTTGGCAAGAAAAACAGAGAGAAGACAAAAAGTTAAGTAGTTACAGAAGCCAAGTGAAAAAAGCAGGGTGCTGGGAGCAGGGTGTTCAGAAGAGAAAAGATCTCTGAAGTTGCCCCTTTTTTTAAGAGCACATATACAGAAGTGTATGGGAATCGGGACAGTGAGCGTGAGTGTTGTTTCCACGGGGAGAGGGGAATAGGAGGACATTTCAAGGTGGAAAATGAGAAGGAAGAACCGGAAAACAGACAGTAACATTTATGGTTCAGCTAACCAATCAGCCTGACTAGAGAAGACACTAGAAAAACACTTTTTTTTTTTTAAAGGCCAAATAACCAAATTTCATTCTAATCGGATTAAAATGCATTGTTAACAACAGACGTCCTCGGAAGCTTTTTTGTAGGACAACAGTAACATTTGGAAGAATTCACAGAAGTGTTGGGGGAAAGGTTTGAAGGGACACTGAAAGCAAGAGGCCGGAGTCTTCAGAACCTGCCATTCAGTCTCCAGGCTGTCCCACTGAAGGATGAGTCACCACGTGGAGATCCAAAGCTCTCTCTGTGTTGACCCTGTGTCAGTGGCCAGGCATACGAGCGAAGCCTTGTGGGCATCCCGGCCTCCACTTAATACTGTTTGATGAGCCACATGAATGAGCCCAGGAGAAACCAATAAATGAATGCTCGGCTGCTGATGGGATCATTAGAGATGAGTTGTTGGGAGTGGCTCATTATCCAGGAATGGATAACTGCAACAACACAGAGATCAACCGGATATGTTGGAAAGTGAGAGAGAAACTAGGCACAGCGCTGCAAGTGTTGTCATCACAAAGAAGATCATGTCGAGTTAGGCTGGGCTCCATAGTGAGTTCCTAGCCAGCCTGAGCTATGTAGAACTGTCTCAACAACGAGACTAGGGGGCTGGAGAGATGGCTCAGCGGTTAAGAGGACTGACTGTTCTTCCAAAGGTCCTGAGTTCAAACCCTAGCAACCACAATGGCTCACAACCATCCATAATGAGATCTGATTCTGGTGTGTCTGAAGACAGCTACAGTGTACTTACATATAATAAATAAATCTCTAAAAAAAAAAAAAACCACAACGAGAAAGGGGGGGGGGGGAAGTAAAGAAGATATGTGAAATAACTGCCATCCATTGCCGTTCATGGGAATCGATAATGAGTTCTATGATGTGCTAGACATCTGGAGACTTTGGGGACATCCCTGGAGAGGTGTCCAGTGGTAGGGAAATACGTGCATTTGAGCCTGTCTGGATGGAGTCATAAATGTTGAGGATGGGCTGGCTTCTGCAGGACCACCCAGGGAGTAGGAAACTGCAAAAGCCAAAGGCCGGAAGACAGGAGCCTTGGGAACACTAATGTTTAAGGACTGGCAAATTAAGGAAAGCCAGCAAAAGAAACTACTTTTTGCCACACAAATAAAAAAAAAGGGATATGATTTATTGTCAGCCAAGAAAAGAAGGGGCAAAATATCACAAGAAGCCAAGAAGATACCTGGTGGTAATATGCAAATTACTCACCCTCACTATCCAAGAGAGCCTGGAAATAGCAGGGCCACATCGAGATACTAACATGTGAGCTCCCGGTCTGGGGAAGCTCAGCTCACCGTGTGGGGAAGGCAACCCAACACATACACACTGCTCCCACCCTGCTCTTTCCCCAAGATGGTAATCTGGGGAAAACCCAAACAAATTCATAGCAAAAGAACAAAATAGCTGCTCTAATCAATGCCAGAAGGCTCGGCCACGAAGTCAGTTACAGGAAAGCATGAAGCAAAACATGAAGAACCCAGGCATCAGTGAGGAAGCCAGCGAAGATCCACAAGGAAGCATGTCAGAGGCTCGTCTTCTCCAGACTCATGTCTCTGTTCCAACACCGTGGCTTTCTAGAATATTCCTGTGGGGAGGGAACTTGATTACTCCTTTTCATTCCAAGACGTAATCACATCTCTAAGCTAGTCTGACACTCTGCCTCCAGAACCATGCAGATTAAGTTAACTGACCAGCTGGGGCTGCTTACAATGGATGTGTGTGTGTGTGTGTGTGTGTGTGTGTGTGTGCATGTGTGCTAATCCTAGTGTATCCCATATCAAAGTTCAGCTATCTTGGATCTACAGTCTGCTTGTTTTACATTTTTTTTGGCTGTTTCTGACAGTAAGCCTGCTGCCCTGTTTATAACCCTGCCTAACTGAGGACTTGGCTTTATACACACACACCGATCACCCACACCAGGTACACAGAGATGACAAACAGTACTATGCTGGAAAATGACTTCGGTGAGAGGTAAGGCCTCATTTATAGCATTAACCAATGTTTGAGGTGTACGTGCTTCCTCCCATTCATCACTCTTTCTAAGCTGCTGATGGTTTAACGACTGGCTTATAAAAGTCACCAGGACAGGGCAGTGGTGGTGCACACCTTTAATCCCAGCACTTGGGAGTCAGAGATAGGCGGATTTCTAAATTAGGCTAGCCTAGTCTACAGAGTGAGTTCCAGGACAGCCAAGGGCTACACAGAGAAACCCTGTCTCAAAAAAAAACAAAATAAAACAAAACAAAATAACAACAACAACAAAAACACCAGGACAAGGGCTAGGGAAATGGCTCCATGGGTACAAACATTTGCTGTCCAATCATGAGGACCTGAGTTCAAATCCCCAGCACCCACATAAAAAGTTGGTTGTGGCTGCATGTGTAACCCAGGGCTGATGGAGGGGGAGACAGGATGATTGCTAAAACTTGCTGGCTACTTCCTTAGCAACAAGTTTAGTGAGAGACCTGTTGGAGGGTGATATAGCAAGATACCAATTTCATCCGCTGAGCTCTGTGCAAGCATGAGCTTGTGTGTGTGTGTGTGTGTGTGTGTGTGTGTGTGTGTGTGTGTCCCCACACAGGAGCGCCCAAGAGTCCTCAAGTCAAATGTCTGAACAGATGGCTCAGTGGTCAAGGGGGAATGTTGTTCTTGCAGAGAACCTGAGTTCAATCCCCAGAACCCACATTGGATATTGGATGTCTCACAACTGTGCAGTAACTTCAACTCCAGGGGATTGTCTCCTCTGACTTCCACAGGCACTTGCATTCATGTGCACATATACATGATTTTTTAAAATGAAATTAACCAGGTGTGCCAGCAGCGCACACCTTTAATCCCAGCGCTTGTGAGGCTGAGGGAGGTGGATCTAGATCTAATCTAGAAGGTTTAAGGATACCTTAAAGCTTATATTTAAGGTTCCTAGAGGAATTAGTCAATGACTGGAGTTTGAGACCAGCCTGGTGTATAGCGTGAGTTCCAGGACATCTAGGGCAACATAGAGGAATCTATCTCAAAAAATGGAGAGAGGGAGAGAGGGAGGGAGAGAGAGAGAGAGAGAGAGAGAGAGAGAGAGAGAGAGAGAGAGAGGAAGAAGAAGAAGAAGAAGA
>JADRCD010192313.1:0-10197 GCA_019843815.1 Montemys delectorum
GGAAAAATATCACATATTCCACCATCTTCTGTTTTAAATACTCTTCAATCTGGGTGCATGAGAATAAATATTGCTTATTACAGTTTTGTATATTTCATTAGAATTTAATAAACTAGAGGATGGAGTGATGGCTCTCCATTTATCAATACCCTCTGTTCTTTCAAAGACTCTTGCATGGTTTCCAGCACCCACAGGGAAGCTTACACAGATTCTGGGGTTTCCACACCCTCTTCTGTCATCTGTGGCAAACTAGATAGTTGCCCAAATGTAGTGCTCAAACATATACCAAGCAAAACATTCATACACATAAAATAAATATACCTTTTAAGAATAAATATATAAAAATACCCATTTTCAAAAATGGTGTATGATATCTTAAAACTTATTTGAAACTATTGACAAATCCACACAAATACATTCACACAGACACACAAACACACACAAACATAATTATTTACTGAACTTACTTTGGACCCAAATGACTTTCACTGAACCAATACAACATCTCATAGTAAAAAGTTTCATGTTATGAATGCAAAATCCACCAAAATATATTCTTGTGAGTTTTATACAAAACATCCTTTTCATGCTACTTTAAAGTTTATACCAAAAAAATTAAGAAATTTTTATCCTAAGATATATGTCACATATTTGTATAAAAATGGTTTCCACTTTATTGTTGTGACTGGAGTAATAAACATTCTTTTTTTTCTCCCCTTCGTTTCTCTTGACAGTTTTGCTTCTTATTTTTCTTTTCTTCTTAAATTTTTTAATGGCTATTTTGTTTACTTACATTTCAAATGTTATTCCCCTTCCCAGTTTCCTCTCCACAAACTCCCTTCTCCCTACATCCTCCCCCTCTTCCTATATAAGGGTGTTCCCCCACCAGCCCACTTACTCCTGCCTCAGCACCCTAGCATTTCCCTACCCTGGGTCATCAATACTCCACAGCACCAAGGGGTTCCCCTCCTCGTGATTCCATAAGACAACCTCTGCTACAAATATAGCAGAAGCCTTGGGTCCCTCCATGTGTACTCTTTGGTTGTTGGTTTAGTCTCTGGGAGCTCTAGGGGGAGGAGTCTGGTTGATTGACATTGTTCTTCCTATGGGGTTGCAAAGCCCTTCAGCTCCTTCAATTCTTCCCCTAAGTCTTCCATTGGGGTCCCTGTGCACAGTCTGGTGGTTGGCTGCAAGCATCCACATTTGTATTGGTCAGGCTCTGGCAGAGTCTCTCAGGAGACAGCTATATCAGGCCCCTGTTAGCAAGCTCTTATTGGTATCAACAATAATGTCTGGATTTGGTGGGATGGATCCCTAGGTAGGGCAGTCTCTGGGTGGCCTTTCCCCACCTCAAAAATGAACATTCTTATAATATCTGTTGACAATTGACTTCTCCTCTAAGAGCTGATGAGCTCTGCTTCATATAAGCTGATATATATCATCAAGTGAGTAAATGTTTATATTGCTTAAAAATGGTTTACTCACACTTGAAATTGGGGATGTTTAACATGAACATCTTGATTTCATTTTTTTTTTACTAATCAGACAATGTGGCTTCAATTTTAACAATGTTACATTTTATAATCACCTCTTATCAAAATGGGAGTTATATTTTTCTAGATAGTTTTCCAACTTTTATGTTCACTTGAGACAAAACAGTCAGTGCAGTAATTCTAACCTGTCTTCCAGGATTTTTTTTTATGTTCTTTCTCTGGTCTCACAAGCATTTGAGATATATCATTATCTTGGAAGCCATGGGAAATTAACCCAGGCTTAATATAATGAATGTCTTTATAACTACACTTTAACATATTCCAATTTTAGGCAAAATCTTCTTTGTTTTTGCTGATTTAATCTGTGAGTATTAAGACAACATAATTTATCAAATTTTTTTCTCTTCCCCAACATTTTTCCGATCTGTCCTTTATCCCTTAACTCCCTGATGCGCAGCCTACACCTAGAGCCTTCAGACTGGCCATTATTATTACCACATTTCTTTCAAACTATTCATAAAATAGTACCATTGATTTAAAATCCTATCATAATTTTGGTTTTATAAGAAGAAGGAAGACTAAAAGGTGGACATTTCATTCCTTCTTAAAAAAAAAGGGGGGGGGGGAATCAAACACCCGCAGAAGGAGTGGCAGAGATTAACTATGGAGCAGAGACGGAAGGAAGGACAAGCATATAGCTATCTCCTAAGAGACTCTGACAATACCTGACTAATACAGATGTAGAGGCTCACAGCCATTCATTGAACTGAGTACACGGTCCCCATTGAAGGAGTTAGAGAAAGGTTCTATGGAGCTGAAGGGTTTGCAGCTCCTTAGGACGAACAATTACTAACTAGTACCCTCAGAGCTCCCAGGGACCCAACCACCAATCAAGGACTATACGGGGTGGGACTGAATGTTCTGGCAGCATGTGTATAGTAGAGGATTGCAAATTCGATCATCAATAGGAGGAAAGGACCTCCGCCTTGTGAAGGTTTTGTACCCCAGTGTAGGGGAATGCCAGGGCCAATAAGTGGGAGAGGGTGGGGTGACGGGCATGGGGAGGGGGGAGGCAACAGAGGTTTGTTCTTGTTTTTGTTTGTTTGTTTGTTTGTTTTGGAGGGGAACTTGGGAAAGGGAAAATGTACATGTAAATAAAGAAAATACCTAATTAAAAAAAAAAAAGAGTATTTTTACGGTACTTGACAGGGTTACAATTATTAAACAAACTTAGGGACACATATTACATTTCTAGGCTCTGCTGAGGTAGGTTTTAATCAGGACGTTGGAGTAAATTTCTTTAAAAAGCTTTTCTACTTAGTTAAGTAGAAAGGGAGAACAATGATCATTACTTTAACTTTAGGTCAGTATGATTTTGGAAAAATAGCCGATAAACTTCTATTCAAATAGAGGAAGTAAACTGGAGGTGTATGTTATTGGTAGAGCATTGTATCAGCACATCTGGCGACCTAGATTCTATACTTTTTACTTTAAAGTAATGAACAAACAAATAATTATGTTTTCATATCTGGAATGACCTTGAGTATAGAATCATGACCCTGAATAAGTAAATAAATAAATAAATAAATAAATTCATGAGTCAGCACTAAGTGGACAAATGTGCATTGCAGGCAATATAGAAAGATTGCTCTGCATTTATACAAAAGCAAGGGTTGGTTTTACTGCTATTGTAAGCACACAAATACTGTGTGCTAATGTGTACTACTAGCATATACAGATAGTAAATGCTAATATACTAAAGAAGGGATAGAAGTGACTATATTATTGCTGGGAGCCTCCTGGCCTGGAGCATGTTGAAATGAGACACCAAGTAGGACTCTGGTGTGGCTTTAAAGACTGATAGTCTCAGGACAATCTAGCTCTTTAACTATACTGGATGTTGATGATAACTTCTAAAACAGTTCTAAAAACTTTTTTACTCATTTTGAGGGTTAAAAGCACCTGGATTAGGTGATTAACACCTGTAGTCTAATGGCAGGAGATTAAGTAATGTGGCCTTTGTTCTATTTAAGGAGGAACTGTACTAACTTTCAGCCTGCTATTTGAAGTCACAGGAAGAAAAAGGGACACTTTGAAAAAAGAATTTATTTCTAAAATGTATTTTTTTCCTTATAAAAGGCAACATTTAATTGGGTCTGGCTTACAGGCTCTGAGGTTCAGTCAGTTATCATCAAGTTGGGGGCATAACAGCATCCAGGCAGGCATGGTGCAGGAGAAGCTGAGAGTTCTACATCTTCATCTGAAAGCTGCTGACCAGTGTGGATACTTCAGTCCTTCTTAGAAGGGGGAGGGATCAAAATACCCATGAGAGGAGACACAGAGACAAAATTTGGAGCAGAGACTGAAGGAAAGGCCATCCAGTCACTGTCCCACCTTGGGATCCATCCCATATACAGTTACCAAACCCAGACACTATTGTGGATGCCAAGAAGTGCTTGCTGACTGGAGCCCGATATAGCTGTTTCTTGAGAGGCTTTGCCAGAGCCTCAAAAATACAGAGGCGGATGTTTACAGGGACTAAACCACTCACCAAAGAGTACAACTGGAGGGACTCATGGCTCCAGCTGCATATGTAGCAGAGGATGGCCTTGTGGAATATCAATGAGAGGAGAGGCCTTTGGTCTTGTGAAGGCTCTATGTCCCAGTGTAAGGGAATGCCAGGGCCAGGAAGCAGGTGAGGGTGGGTTAATGAGCAGGGGGAGGGGAGATGAAGTGATGGGGGCCTTTGGGGAAATGAGGAAAGGGGAGATCATTTGAAATGTAAAAAAAGAAAATATCTAATTAAAAAAAAAAAGAAGGCTGCTAGGAGAAGACTGGCTTCTAGGAAGCTAGGACTAGGGTCTTAAAGCTCAAGCTCACAGTGACACACCTATTCCAACAAAGCCACACTTCCAAATAGTGCCACTCCTTGAGCTTAGCATATACAAACCACCACACTTGGGAAGAAAATTAATCAACGAACAGTCTTTCCCAACTGTGAACCCAGAAAACTACAATAATCAATGGCCTAGGAATATAGATCGATGGGTGCAATAGTTTCGTGAATATTATGCGAGTAACCAATTGTTTTCTAAATTAGATTTAAAGCTTGTCTCACAAACCAGAACTCAGGCCAGGAAGAACAGAGTCGGGGCTGACCTCACAGCTCCTGGGAAAGGAGGTATGAATATTTAGTGTAAGATTTTATCTCAACTTTACAGACAAGCAATTCTAACATAAGCTTGTTAGAAATGACTGTAAATAAGAAGTGTTAACCAGAAAAACAAGGCAAAACAAAATATCACACTGGGCTCCACGCACCATTATTTCCAGGCATGATATTCCCAGTGAAGTATATCAGGCGAGCAGCAAACAGCAGTTTATACCTCTGACATCCATCTCCCTACCTCTGTGTAACTCTCAATATAGAATCTTCAGGAAACTCTTTAGGAAACAGCTTCCCAAAGACTCCTTATGTTTTGTCAATTAAAAATGGGCTGTTATGTGACAGAGGAATTGGCATGGAAGACATTGATGCAGGTGTTGGGGGATGGCACAGAAGTTCTGTGGTTGGGATTTGTTGTTTAAACCACAAACACAAAGAAGCAAGGACTATGTGTAATGTCTGGACGTGGTGCAGAAGCCTGAGGCTGAGATGGATATCACAAAAGGAATGTTGGCTGGGACTCCTGCAGACCCAACTTTCAAGGGCAGATGTTCTCTTTATATAAGGCCAGGCTAGAAGAATATTGCCCTGAAAAAGAGACCTCAAAAGACCTCTGGCAGGAGGAAATAGGGGCTCTGTCATGGCCTAAACTGAACTGTCAAACTTGTAAACTTCAAGTTGAATGGACACGCAAGGTCTCTTGGAAAGAGGAGCCATCAAGTTTCTTACAAAAGCTTGCTAAGCAAAAGGGGCAAAGTGGAGAGATCCTAAATGGGGCAAGGGGAATTCACACACTTCACTTTGTGCTCAGCACGTACACATCTTTCAGAATACATGGTCACATGGTAAAAGTTCATCACAAGTTTACACATTAATTCAAATCATAACTCGAATAAAGTTTATAATAGAGAATGTGTACATGTGTGTACATTAGGAGCAATTATTGGGCTAAACATTCATCACCTGTCATAGCACCACAGGTTCATGGAAAGTTAAAAACACAACTAAGTTATTAGAGAAGTTTTGTATAGATAAACTCAGTCAATATGTTATCTTATGTCCTAGTACCTGTAATAAATCATTAGTTCCATTTTTATGAGCTTTGGAATGTGCTCTGAGTGGGGTCTGGTGGGAAATCATCTTGGAGATGGGGAGGTGGAGAGGAGGTATGGGATGTGGAACAGTCAGAGAATAGACCAGAAGGGGGATAAAATCTGGACTATAAAAAAAAAGATTAAAGAATAAATAAAAAAAGAAGTCATCTATTTATCTATATAGCATCACTACAAGGCTAAATTTCTGTAGTTCTTTGGAGATCTGCTCAAAATGGTGAGCTAATACCCAGTGAGTGTTATATATGTGATAAGACAGAAAAAGCATATTAATAACAGGAATCTTTCCTAAAATGATTTTCTCCTAGGCTTTGCCTACCAGATGTCTGTCTTAGATTTTAATCTAATGTGAAGTCATCTCAGGAAGATTGCCTACTAGTTATCAGCTCATCCTATGATGGCTCCTGACATATCATAAAAGAAACTATCAAGAACTTCCTGTCTTAGTATGCGGAATGTATACTGATTTGTTTATATTTTTGCTACAGTTAAGGATAAATTCTTGAGAAAGACAAAATGCTTTCAGAAGTAAAATAAGTTAAATATATTTACAAACTTCAGGTTGAATAAAGACTAAAAATTGTAAAATTAAAGATTCCCATTTTCTATTCCAGAGATTGTGATTTCAAATAGTAGCATAATTTGCATCTGAGTAAGGTTTATATAGTCTTCCATATTCCTGAATTAAAGAACAAACTATTTCTAAAATATATCATTTCTTCATGTTAGTTTTATAACTCAATTGCTATGTTTTGTAACATTTTTCTCAGGAGCTCCTTATTGCTTTCTCAGCAGTGAAAAAAGCTCACACGCTAGTTACCTTGCCACTGTCACTGATGAGATCTTGGGGCTGTTTATATTAGCCATGCAAATGTGGAAGGTTTGACCTGTTTCCTGGTGTTTAATTTTACAGCTCAATTTATCTCTGAAGCTGGAATTCTTAGCTGCTGTGCAGCAATCCTTGTTTATCCCAAAGACAGAAATGAAAATATTAAAGAACTAAAGAATAGGCAGAAAATATGCACTTCTCTTAGGTAAGAATGTTAAAAGAGTTAATTGATCATCTTAAATAGTCATAAAAAGTTATTTTCACTCGTAACTCATAGACTCTTCTAAAGCTGAATAATATGAAAAATAATTAACTACTTTGAAAAAATGGGAAATAATAGAAGGTCTGTGCAGGACTCTCCTTATTATCCAAACAAAAGTTTTCTTACTGTATATTTCAAACAAACACTTGTTTTCATAGCATGGTACTGGCATAAAAACAGACATGTTGATAAATGTAATCAAATTAAAAATTCAGACATAAATACACATGCTTATGGACAAGGGGTTTGGAATTAAAAAAAAGATATAACAACACAGTAGAAAATAAAAAAGCATCTTCAGTAGTCAGTGCTAGTCACACTGATGTTGGTAGGTAGCAGAATGCAAATATGTCTATACCAATCACCCTGCACAAACAACTCCAAATGAATTAAACACCTCAATATAAAAACAGGCACACTCAGTCTGATACAAAGGAAATGGGTTTGAAATAGGTTTGAAGTAGTGAAACTGGAGAAGACATACTGAACAGAAAACAATTAATGCAGGCACTAAAGTCCATTGATAAATGGTACCTCATGAAACTGTAAAGCATGGCAAAGGATACTGTCATTCAAACAAAGTGACGTCCTATGAAAGGGGACAAAACTTTGAACAACTCCATTTCTAATAGAGGGATAATATCTAAAATATATAAAGAAATTAATAAACTTCCTATATTAAAAGAAAGACAATTAAAATGGCCTACAGAGCTAAACTGAATTCTCTATAGAGGAATCACAAATGGCTGAGAAACATAAAGAAATGTTCAACATTCTTAGCCATCAAGGAAGTTCAAATTTAAATTACTTTGAGATTTCATTGTACACCTCTCAAAAGGGGTAAGATCAATAATACAATTGACAGATCATTATGGCAAGGATGTGGAACAAGGAAACCACTCCTGCCTTGCTGTTGGGAGTGTACACTTGTACCACCACTGTGGAAATCAGTATGGCAGTTCATCAGAATTATAGGAATCAATCACCACAAGATCCAGCTACAATACTCTTGAGCATATAACTAATGGATGCTTCATCCTACCACAGGGACACTTGATCAGCCATGTTCGTGCCAACTTTATCCATTATAGCCAGAAACTGAAAACAACCTACATGTCCCTGAATAGATGAATGGATAAACAAAATGTGGTACATTTACACAGTGGAATATTACTCATCTCTTTAAAAAATGATATCAAAATTCCAGGCAAATGAATAGACTAGAAAAATTCACATTTTGTGAAGGAACTCAGACCCAAAAGATAATTATATGTATCAACTTATATTTGGTTATAAAACATTAAATACATGAGAATCAAGCTACATTTTAGACACCCAGAGAGATTAGGAATAGATGAAGGAACTTGGGTGGACCCACAGATTTATCTGGGATGTAGAAATGGTATAGATTTTTATGAGTAGATAACCATAGTAGGGAGATGAAAACCCTAGGATCAAGCACAGAGTAGGTGCAGAAATGGGATTGAAGAAGGGAATGAAGGTAGAGACAGCTAAAATTGAAAAGAACTTGAAGGCATTTGAAGAACAATATTCAGTGGAATCTTCCTATATGTGATGGTGATTCTAATGAAGTCTCAAAATAATGACAGAGACAGAACCTGTACAAGTTATCTCTTGTCACTAAATGAAGCTTCTAGTACCACAGCAGCCCTTTTAGCCAACAATTCAATTGGATTTCACTCAGTTCCCATATCGAAATGGAAATCCCCCACCAAAATTCACCCAAAATAGATTTCTCTCCACAACTGACAAGACTCATTATTGAAGACAACACCATACAAATCATTGAACATGATGTTCCTTCACGGAGAAATTCCCAAAGAAAGTGACATACTGATTTTGCAGAGTATGCTATAGAGCCCTATAAAAGTAAATATCCCTGAACTTTGTGTTTTGGAGTGATTTGAGACTAGAACTATTATTGGTAGAAATTAAAGGACAAATGACTGTCCCTTTTAATTCTAGTTTTCATAAGGAACTTAAAAATATCTGGTGTTTTGGTTTTTTTGTTTGTTTGTTTCCTTTTACATTATTTATTTTTTGAGTGAGGGTATTGCTGTTTTTGTTTGATTGTTTGTTTGTGGATGTTATGGAAACTCTTGTTCCAATTTTTCTGGATTTCTATCTAAAAGCTTAGCAAGTGTCATTTCAAATATTTTCTGTAGTTGTTCATGTTGCTGTTATTTCATCTTTGTAATGTGTTGTGTGGTTTGTATTGTCTCTCTCATATATCCAGGACTGGCCTAGAGTTCTCACACCTCTTGTCTCTACTTACTGAATGCTATGAGGACACACATGAGTCACCATACCTTGCTTCTCTCTAGATTTCTAAATATGGATAGGATATTGTTGGTATTTTTCACAAAACATGACAAATAACTTTATATTTTAGAACAATTTTAAGTTAACAGAAAAGTTGACAGGCTATTACAAAAACCCATGAACATAGAGTCCCTTATTATGAACCACTGCAAACCGATGATAAGTGGTACATTTGTGATAGATACATACCAGCATGACAAAATCATCTGAAGCTAATACTCTACATGTAAGTTCATTAATGGCATTGCATTTTCATGAGTTTTGGACAATAGGCATATGGTACTACACTTATAGTATCAGGAACAATAGCTTTCTGATAACTTAAAATCTTCCATATTTGATCTACTCAACTCTCACTCCCTTTAAGAATATGTAAAAAAAATGGATTTTACTATTTTTCATATATTTCTTTTAACTCATTCAACACGTATCCATGTTGGATTGACTTTGTCTATTTGATGATATACATTTGCCATGTGTAGGTCTTATGGTTGTTCACATTTATATTTTCATGATAAAAAATGTGCTTGCATCTGGAATTATCAATTTCTCTATTAATTCACTATAAAAAAAAATGACCCAAGGAGCTGAAGGGTTTGCAGCCCCTTAGGACGAACAACAATACAAACTAACTAGTAATCTCAGAGCTCCCAGGGACTAAACCATCAACCAAAGAGTACACATGGAAGGACTCCTGACTCCAGCTGCTATGTAGCAGAGGATGGCCTAGTACGTCATCAGTGGGAGGAGAGACCCTTGATCCTATGAAGGTTCTGTGCCCCAGTGTAGGAGAATGCCAGGGCCAGGAAGTGGGAGAGGGTGGGTTGGTGAGCAGGGGGAGGGAGAAGGAAACAGGGTTTGTTTTTTGGTTTTGTTTTTGATATTTTTTCAGAGGGGTAACCAGGAGAGGAGATATCATTTGAAATGTAAGTAAGGAGAGTATCTTTTAAAAATGTTGTAATAAAATTATCTATTAAAAACTGGAAAAAAAA
>JADRCD010192316.1:0-52293 GCA_019843815.1 Montemys delectorum
CAGAAAAGGAGATATCATATGACACATAAATAAAGAAAATATCTAATAAAAAAAGTTCATGGTTGAGTTGGTCATAGGACTTAGGGGTAACTGAATTCCTTTGTTTATCTAAATAGCATAATGCCAAATAACCTACTAAATATATGTGTTTTATCCATAAGTTCTTAATTGGAGAAACCTCTCTTTGCAGTGCTCTGCAATAAAGTCAGTGGCCTATAGTGACACAAGGTGACTACTGAGTGCTCAGCCCTAAACTCTTCCAAGGTTCAGGGAACATTGCTGAAGATGAAGAAGAAACATTGTGAGAGCCAGAAAATAGGGACAAGTGCTGCAATACACAGCCATTGCAATCATAATCTCTCAACAGCTATGAATGACAGTATGAGATCTTCAAGAGAATGGACATATCAAAAGCTAGGCAAAGGCAAAGAAGGATGTCAGGGGCCTGATTAGCCCCACTCCTAACTTATGCATGGATTCAAAGGAAGGAGTTATTGCCTCCAGTTGTATATCTACTAGGCGCCTCACTAGGTTCCACTGGGCAGTTCTAATCCAATGGTCACACAGAAAGTGTTGCTTAAAATAAATCGGACAAACAATAAAACTGAAGCTCACGAATCTGGTATTAGGACAAGTAGAGAACTGGGGGTTGATGGAAGGGATTAGAGGGGGATAACAGAGAATACAGTCAACAGAATACAACTTGCTTATGCATATAGCATCTGCAGTGTGCATGCGTGCGCACGCACGTGCGTGTGCGTGTGCGTGTGCGTGTGTGTGTGTGTGTGTGTGTGTGTTTGTGTGTGTGTGTGTGTGAAATTGTCAAAAGCTGATTTAATATTTTATAAAATCCTGATGCTTGTTTGTCATTATTGTGCTTCCTCATCTGCAGAGCCCTTTAGGTTTCTGTATTTCTGGTCAATTAGTCCACCTCATCCTAGAAACTGCAAATTGCTACTTAGCCTGTGCTAATTCCATTTGCAGGCAGAGCAGCTGCACTCCAAAAGCCTCGTGCACTGGTATGAGACGTTTTCATTCCGAGGGATCCAAGATAAACAGGGCATCTTCCTGCCTTTTGACATCGATCGTTTGTTTGGAAGAACGTTTGCTAGGGTAATGTGGCATGAAAATAAAATTACGACAATTGGGAAAGTTTGCAAGCTAAAGAGGCATGGAAGGCAGAGTTGAAAGGAGGCAAGGAGATGCTGCCGTTTTGAAAACAGCTTCTACAACACAATTGTGCAATGTCAGCTAGTGAGACATCACTGTTTCATCTGGTCAGAACCGCTGGCACAACTGGATGCTACAGTTTGTGATTAATGCTTCTTACATAAAAGTCTTTTATAGTCATGAGAGCATTTTTGAGAGTTAAGAAGAAGCAAGTGTTTTGTTCTATGACAATATCTTCAGAAGAGGGCTAATATGTTTCTTTAACTGTAAACAGCAGTTTGAGTTGAAACTTTCAAGTTGAAAGGTTCCTCCATTGATCTGAAGGGCCCATGTGAAGTTGTTTGACCAAATTAATGTTCCGGAACAATTGACAATCACTGTAGTCCATGAGAAATAATTTTAGTTATTTGTATAGGTAATAATATATGATTAATTCATCTCAATTTTGTGCCTTTGACCTGTTATCTTCATAGTGTATATTCAAAATCAATTAAAGTAAAAGATTTGTAGACCTATTAAATCTCATCTAAACACACAACATAGCTAGGTAATTTACAGGGTGGACTAGTCCATGAAATATGAGGGAGAGTATGTTGTCCCTGGGTCCCCTCATTTGTAAAACTAAGATGTTAGACAGAATCATTCATTCCTGTGATTACTTCCTTACCTTCTTTTCATCATATTGCATGGGAAAGGAAAGGAGGTATGCTTTGTAATTTTGCCAATCAGCTGCAATTACAGCACTACTTCCTGTTATTTCAACATTCATTTCCATCCCTCACATTTTGTTGGCTCTGGTTTTATACCAACAGTATGTAAGACAACAATATTCCATGTGCACAGAACAACTTCAGTCAGAGCCCCCTATTTATCTCTAATCCCTAGCAAGGCACCTGACCTTCAGTATATTGCAAGTGCTGATAACTCACATCTTTGCAGTACTTTGAAAGTCCTGTCATTTTATCAGAGGACAACAGCATGCACAATTTTCACTCATACTGGCTGGGTATGCTGATCTGAGCCTATACTCTTTAAACTATCATTTACTCATAACTAATGACTTCTGAAATGCCTGTTTGCAAATCATGGTGAGCAGCCTAGAGTGTCTATGGAATGATTCAAACTTCCCTTCTTAAACAGGGTTGACCAGTGGCAACCAATAGAGCAGTGTGGAATTGCTGCTATGTGACTAACGAGGCCAGATAATAAGTGACATGTACATTTACCTCTGGCTATTCAATTAGGAAGCAGTCAGGACCATGAACTAGGCACTTTCTTTAAAAGTACATGCTTAAGTGACAGCCAGAGAAGCCAATTGAGTGTACCATCTTGGAACCAGTACTGCAACCTCTGCCAGCTCCTCAGATGTTTACCAATCATATTCATAGAGTAAGCTCATGGGGGAGCCTCATCCAAAGACACTTAGACAAGCCACTCTCCAATTCCTCAGAGACTGTGATAACAATGGAGCTGATTTAAGTTGTTGTATTTGGAAATAACTTATTGGGCAGTAGTAGAAAATTAATTCACAGCCCCACCAATATAATGCATATTAATTTTTAGCCAGTTACTCACATATGAGAATAAAATAATGTTCTATATTCTTCTATAACTCAATTTAATCTCAATTTTAAATTTTATTTTGTCTGACAATAGAGAAAAACACTTTAATCAATGCTGTGATGAGTCAGTAACTTCAGATTTTAGCTCAGTTTAGGACATTTTCTCTCATTCCCCATTTGCACCTCTCATTCCCCATTTGCATAAGTACAGCATATATAATTGGGGAGGGAGGTTGCAACTCACCTACTGTTATGGTATCAAGAATGCATGCAGATATCTTTAGAATTTTTAATCCAACCTCAGCAGCCTCCAGTAAAACGGCAAAGGGAACCAAGACTGTAGGTATATTACTAATAAGGGATAGAAAGACTGACTTCCAATATTTTTTCTAGGTCAGTGCTTTTCACTGTTTTATCAGCTCTAAAATTTCATTAAAATCCAGGGGAATTGTACAGGGCACAGAACAAGCCAATAAAGTCCCACTTAAAATTCTATGGCTTCTTGTGGAGTTAGAAGGCCAATTTTAATTTAAATGTGTGGCTCCTTTGAAAGTCCTGTCCTCTGCCATATGTTATGGTTTGTCCATTAATACCCCAAACCTACTCTAGAAGGGGGTGGGGATGCAAAGGAAGGCCTTCTAATGTGAGTCGATTCTTTCAATGGAAGGCCTATGTAGACTTTAGACAGGCCTCAAACTTCCATTACTACTTAAATTTATTTTTCATTGCATTTTTAAAAAGTCTTTCTGGACTAGAACCAGATAGGAATGAGTGAGCTTGAGAAACAACAAAACTGTCAGCAATAGAACTGTGGCTTCTTAGCTCCCAGAATGGGAGTTTTCATGGAGCAAATCACAGCTTTAAACCAGCATGGCACAGGACTTGGAAATAGCTTCATCTATGGCAGACAGCCAGGACAAGCCATAAAGTGACACATCCCTTCCCATGGTGTGGCTGAGAAATCAAGAGCCCGCACCTCCACTATACCACATGGGAAGGCTTTCCCTCCAATTCCTAGCTTTTGTCTTATTTCAGACTAGAATTTAAATGGCTTTCATCACATCCTATGTTCAATTATATCTCCCAGGTTTGGACCATTTTGTCAAAGTAACAGCCTGAGACGCAGCCCTGCTGCACAGTTCCTCTTTTATTTTTATAACAGCAAAGCAATTCACTTGTTCACCTCCATAGCTCTCACACAAGCTGAAGTTTGAAACAAATACTTTGAGAGGACGATAATAAGAGAAACTTGATCCTTTTGTCAGACAGAAATGTTTACCGCTCATTTGACCTGTTTAGTTTTCTTGCTATTAATTTCAGAGTTATTGTTACTTTGTTTAAAAATAACAAACTGAACCCTCAAATGATACTATCATTCAGTTTGTGCATGCCTCTATATTCCTTAAAATGTAAACACGCACACGATTATTTATTTATTATAAAGTTATTCGATCATTCTATTTTACTGATTCTGGTTCAATTTTTGGTATGCGAAATCAAGTGGTAAGGGGATACCATGGCATATTACAAACAGTAATGGCAGCTAGAACTGTAACACCAAGTCTTGAGATGATGATCAGACCAAAGGAAGTGAAAAAGAGTATGTCATAGGAAAGACTGTAACTAAGGTTTTTAAAATAAGATCATGTCGGTTGTGGGTCATGTATCAAATCAGTTTGGAAAACAAGTATAAATTCTGATGTTCCAGGCAAGGTGAAAAGCCAAGCAGATGTGGACAGTGAGTGTAATTACTTTTGTGACAAGTGACATGCTGAATTGAAAGAAGTGCCAATTACTTTGTCTCTTTGAATTTCTAACCAAGTGTTGCGGACTCTCCATGAAATGTAATCTTAGGGTAGTGTACTCAACCTCAGGAAACTCAACTATGTGAACAAGGACATCTCGTTCTCCAAAATAGTCTTTACTGAGGTCTTCCAGCTTGCAGCAATGTTTCCTGATTTGGGAATGTTCTCATTTCCCATGGATGACTCAGGGAGTGTCTGTAAGTAGGAGGGAGGGCAACGGCTGTGGTCTGTGATAGACTCTGAGGTAAGGGAAGATTTGTACTTTTCTTCTGAGCCACAGTCTTAGAGCAGAGCTTCTCAACATAGACAGTATTCAGCCAGTTCTGTCTTCTTCATTCTCAATAGCAAAAGTATCTGAGTGACTGCGTACTATTTTTCTCTATGAAAATCCCATAATCAACAAATAGTATGAGCCGAAATAATACATAAAATCCTGAGAAATGTAGACTTGAGCATTATTTATGAGCACATTGCTTTCCTCCACACCACAGATGCAAAATCAGAGGCAGTTAGAGGACAGAGACACCTGATTTCTCCCTTAAAGAGAAAAGATAATCTTACATAAGATATTATAAGTATAGTTAACAATATCTTTGAATTACTGAAAAGGATGATTTATTTAGTACAATATATATTTACTCCAAAATAAGTAATTTGTTAATAAGAAACATCATGTGTAGCATGTTATATTGACCTGTTCAGTATTAATTATACAAACTAAGGATTTCATTTAGACACTTCCATACATGCAGACAATACATTTCCATCATTTCCGTATGCTCCATCTCCTCCCCTTCTCTTTCAATATCCTGAATCTCAAATTGTTCCTTTTATACTATCTCCTCCATTTTTATTCCCTTAAAAATCCACATATAAGAGAAAATATGTAATACTTCTTTTGTGAGACTAGCTGATTGCACTTACAATGAGCTCAGCTTTATGCATTTTCCTGCAAATGACATAATTTCATTCTTTATAGCTGAACAAAACTCCATTGTGTACGTGCCACGTTTTCTTTATTCAGCCATTACTGAGATGAGCCTGAATCCCTGGCTGTTATGAGGAGTATGACAGTAAACATGACATGCTGGTTATCTCTATTGCAAGCTGACTTTGACATTTTTTTTTTTTTTTTTTTTTTTGTATTGTGGCAGTGACCTTGGCTGTCAACTGGCATACCCAGAAAAGGGGAACCTTAACTGAAGATTTATCTCCAACAAGTTGCCTTACACTGAATCTGTGGGGGTGGTTTCTTGATTGCTAATTGATGTAGGAAGGCTCAGCCCATTGTGGGTAGTGACAGCTCTGGCAGATGGGTTGTTAAGGAAGGTAGCTGAACAAGAGAGAGCATGCAAGGCAGTAAGCAGCATTTCTTGTCAATCTCTGCCCCAGTTCCTGCTCCCAGCTTCTTGTCTTGAGTTCCTGCCTTAGTTTCCTTTGGTGATAGACAGAAACCTGTAGGGAAACACTTTTACTCCCCATGTTGTTTTAGGTTAGTGTTTTACCACAACAGAAACTAAGCCAGGACAAGTATGTACCTATAAATAGCATAGCTGGATAAGATGGTAGTTCTGTTTTAAAATGTTCAAGGAACTCCTGTACACCTTGCCATAGGAGCTTGACTAATTTACGCTCCTACCAGCAATGCCTAGGTTTGTCTTTACTTTGCACACAGATGACAACATTTGAATTTTTGATATTTTTTTTTGATGGCAGCTATTCTGACTGGGAGAAGATGGAATCTCAATGTCCTATTAAACTTTTCAATAACATTTTTAATTGTTTTAGTTGGCATAAACAGAATGGATTTCTTTATGACACTTTGAACATATACACATACATATACATATACAACTTCATACTTTGCTCATCCTCACCCCTTCATTACTCCCCCTTGCTGTCTTCTTCCCCACCAATAGTCTCATGGTTCCTGCCCCATCTTCATTTATGTTACACATGCATACATACACACATGTGCATGTGTGCATGCTCTCAATCACACCCATATACATAAAAACCAAAGGGTGTATAGTTTGAAAAAGACACATCATCTATGAAATATTCAGTAAAAGACAAAAGTAAAGAGTCAAAAGATCAGTGACAGCCAGAGTGTGGAGGAGAAAAGTTTAAAGACATAGAATCCAGGCAGATTTTTAGTGCAATAAAACTACTCTGTAGACTACAATGGTTGATGTATCATAAAATTCATAGCATGTTCAAGGAGTATACTCTATGTAAAAATTGGACGTGATGATAAAATGTGTTATATCAGACCCTGTATGTGGATTGTAGGAAGGCCTATGCATAGTGAGGTTATGAGCACACAGAAGTCTCAGTGACTTTTACACCATTTTCCTAATCATAAAACTACCCAAAAGGAGGAAGAAGAGAAGCAGGAGGAAGAGGAGGAGCAGGAGCCGGAAGAGGAGGAGGAAGAGAAGGAGGAAGAAGAGGAGGAAGAGAAAGAGGAGGAGAAGAGAGTTGTTTACTAAAATGAGTGAAAATGGAGAATGATTTAAAGGGGGAAACAAAAGAAGCCAATATTGAGTTCTTTTCTGCTTGCCTCCACTAAATTTGGAATAGTAATTCAATAGCAGCCACATAGGTCTTTGATAAAGAGAAACGTGTCCCATTTTCTCAAAAGATAAAAGTCATTCTTATAAGTGATTCTGAAAACATTGCACCAATGAGCCTTGCTTGAGGGAAAAATATCTGCTCAAGTAAAGCGGAGAATTCAGATACTGGGAAGTCTTTATAACAACCCAACATGGACCACAGAGGGGGTGTGGCCATAAATCAGAAGGGAATAGTTCTAAATCCTGACTTTTCCACATACAACAAACACTGAGACAAATCGACAAGGAACAATGGCTGTGCTTGTAGAGAGCAGCTTGCTATCCTGGGCGTAGCAGAGCATAGCATCCCACATCAACAACTAAACTCACGACAAAGGCAGCTGACATCCATTATTACACATGCACGTGTGTACATGCAATTTGCTTGAGCTGATTCTCATGCTGCAGTTTTTCATTTACTTACAAATTCAATACCTTGGGTAGTGAAGAAGTATTTTTTGTGAAGTCAACAGCTTTTTATCCTCTGCTTTGTTTTATTTGTCTTTTGTCGAATCAAAGAAATATTATCACTTTCCTTTTTAAAATTACTGCATTATTCCATTTTTACAATCAGTGTTCTCCCTTTCTGGGTAATGTCTGTAATTCTCTATCTGTGAACGTTGGGCAAATGGGCAACTCCGGTAGAGGCTTGGGACATGGTTTGTTGCTTGTTTAGATCTTTGACTGATCTTTGGATTATTTGTAACATGTTTTGTTCTCAATATGAAAACAAAATAATCCCTTCATAATAACACCTTATTTTTACTAAATAGAGAAATAAGATGTTTGACGGTTCTTAGTGCAGTGGAAGGAATTAGTGGTTTTGTTAAGTCTGGCATGACATCCTTGAGAAGAAAAATTTTATCCACTTTGTATTTATAATCTCCCATGCTCCATGTACATGGCTTATGCTATGTAAATTATTCTTAAATAAAATTCCCCACTAAATTTCTATTTTTGTCCTTTAGACATAAATAATAATCCAAGAAAAAAAATCCCTAACAAATTATCATTACTTCCCTTTGGATTTCACTGGCTGTGTCTCTTTAAAGAGCACCTTCCTGGGAGAATCCAACACTTACTATTGGATAATTAATTTTCTTTTCTATATTCTCTCAAATAACTTCATTAACTTTCACTAATTCATTTTATCTATATTTATGGAGAAACTGCAATGGGCAGATGTGCTTATTTGTGTCCATGGTGGACAAAAATGCCTATTTCTAATCTGAAACAGCTTACGTTTCAATAGGAGCACACATAGAAGAAGTAGACGTGTACTCTTTCAGATGACAATCAAGTCATGAAATGATAACACATTTTAGAGGAATAAAACATGACCAGATGGGTGACTTGGAGTGTTCTTGGAAGACACCTCTGTAGCATGGTGTTATATCTGAAGGAGTGAGGCCTGTGGGAATCTTGGGGAGGAAACAAAATATTCATTTAGTCAAAAGTGCAAAGATCAAGCATAGATGAGGAATGGACGGACCATTTAATGAGATGAAGACAAAGGCAGGGTTGTGTTTAGTTTAAAATGACCATTAGGAAACTACATAAGTTAAGGGCTGGGTGAATAATTCCCATAGGAGTCTGGAGGCCACAGTCTGTTAAATGAAGGGCTGGGTATGTGAGTGTGCACACTTAACTAAATTTAATAATTTGTAAGCAAAACAGAATGCTTCCAGTTACCAGAGCCGTGCAAATGCCTTCATATTAAGTGGTCCACTGTTTTAAAATACAAAATATATCTAAAAACAGTGTCTTTTTCCAAATCAACTTGTCTTTCCAATTTACAGTGCAGGAAGCAAAACTTCCAGGGCTGTCTTTCTGTGTGCCCATTACAAACAGTACAGCAGACTTCTTGGTGGTTTTGTGGAGTGGAGGTGCATCAGTTACCTTGCTGAATCCTGTGTCTCATGACCTGGCTGTGCACAGCATCCCACACAGAACATCAGCTTAGTCTTTCAGGTAAAAAGGCCCTGCAGGTGAAGAGTCATTCTGTCCTTGGACCTCCAGCTTTGACAGGCAGCCTTGCACCTGCAGTGGGTTTTCAATGGAGGTAAGATGACATTCTGCCAATTAGTAAATGGCAGCTGAATGTAGGCCAAGCTGTGCCAGGGCTTGACAGCAATTGTACAAGGAGACCAGAGCACTCTGTTGCCCTGCTCCTGTGATCATATAATTCTCAAACGCCAGCGTGTCCTGTTCATGATCCATGAAGTCATCTCACAACCTGGATATGGCCTTCCTATGGCTCAGCCTTCTGCTCCTGGCTAATGCTGAGGTTGTAGGATTGATGGACTTCCCTTACACTGGTAATAAAGACAGGCACATCATAGGATACACTTAATTTGGAGCGTAAGTTGCTTTAAATCTTTTGAACAAGAAAATGAGTATTTCTTATGAAAATACAGGGATATGCATTGCACAAAATTTTACCACCAGGCTACACAAACAAAGATAAGCAGTAGGTAGGTGTTAAGCTGGTGTAATTGAGAAACTATTCAGTTAAATAATGTGGAGAACTTATAAATAAAACCCAGGGGCAAACAGGTTTCATGAACCTAGGAGATCTTAAATTTCACTCAGATCCAATTCTAGTCTCATTTTCTATGACCAGAGACAAACAGAAAATCTTCCTTCTATGACTTTAATTAACCCTATAAATGTATAATTCTTTTGTGTTGCTGGTACTTTGTTATCAGTCATTCCTTTTTCCTCCACATCATCCCACACTGAAACTGAAATCTTTCATTAATTTTCAAAAAGAAAAAAATTATTCCCCAAAATATCTGGTGGGTTTCATCATCTTACTGGAGATTAAAAAGAAAAGAAGGGACCCACTATGTGTCCTACTGGCTTTGTCACAAAGGCTGGCTTCCCTACTGATATCGGTTGGCCATCATCCTGTATAAACTCAGCCCAGAAATCGCATCAGCATTTAAATTAAGGTAGCTCTGTCCTTAACTGAAAGACTAAAACCAGATGCCAAGAAATGTAATTTTCCCCATCATTACGTCAGACTAGAATTAAATTTCTATTTTGTAAAAATCTTACTTTGGTGAGAGTAAGGTTTGTAGAATGGTTATATTCTTGGTTTTGTGATATATCCAGAGTTGAAAATCTTGGATTCTACAGTAGACTCCTGTGCATAAGTGTCACATTCTCAGTGGGTCTCAGTCTTTCTTTCTTGCTTGTTTGCTTCATTTTTTTTTCCCACCATCAAATTGTTCAAATCTGCCTAAACCTGTCCTGTCCTCCCAAGCCCAGTCATCATTTATGTTAACAAGTGAATAATTATCACAACAAATACATTTATTCTACTAATCCACTTTAATGTATTCAACATATATCCATGGTATTTGGCTAGCCATTCATGTATTTTCTGTCTGAAAAACCCCTGTCTGTATTTCCAGGGCAACCTAAAAAAATACTTTCTCCTTACACTACTAGGTTGTGAACTAAAATCCTAACAATACAAATTGAAAAGGTACATAATGACTTTCACAGGCCCTGGGAAAGTCTGAGAATGTTTATTCCATGGAGTATCACAATAACTTCATGCAATGGGCTACAAAGAACAGCAGATACATATGTGTCCTGTACATGTGAAAACGTTCAGTTTCTTGGCAGAGAGAAAGCCTTCAATGATGAAGTGGCAGACCTGTCAAATCTATCTTCTATGTGTATGAACTAATGCCAGCAAGAATTGATTCCCTCAACTCAAAATAATCACCATGCCACTCACCCCAGGTTCTAGGCTCAATACAAGTTTGTGAGGTGGTTCTCACAGCCATTCCATCTCCATTAGATTTGATTTTAAGAGCATTCTGGAAGCATTCTAGATGATAGATAATTTTTTTTTTTAGGTATTACTACTGTATTCTTAAGAAACCTGTACCACACTCATCCAACATCATCATCTCGGAACCCTGTGTAAATCCACACATGCAGGATAATATGTTAGATCCTATAGTCCTAGAATGAAGCTCTAAAACGAAGAGTTGAAGCTACCAGATGGGCTTTTGAAACCTCAAAGCTCACTCCAGTGAGATACCTCCTTGAGGCCATAACTTCTAACAGTTCCAACCATTGTGGCCCAAACATTCAAATATATGAGTGTATGCACACTCATGGGTGGTGGTGGGCATTCTCATTTAAACCACCACAATATGAAAGGGTTCATTGATCACTTAGGTTTCTTTGAATACCACTGTGGACCATCAACATCTTCATCTATTCAATCATAACCATATAAGCATATTCTTGTAATTACTCTGAGTTGCATTGCATTCCACACATGGCAGCCAAAATTTCATGGAATGTTACAGTTCCTACATACAGTGGCTACAAGGAACAGCAGACACACATACTGTTGCATGTATCCTCTGATCTACCCAAACAGCAATTAAGGATTCCACACTGGAAACAGCAAAGCATTAAACTGAGACTGAAGCCCTTGTAAACATGAAATCTTGTGTGATTCATTACATGAAGGAGATGCCAGATCTATCAGTGTTTAGGTTCTAAGCCTGACCACGAGTGAACCAGAGAGAGAGCCAGGAAGCAACTGTCTGCCATTGTTTCCTTAGATTCCTGCTTGAGTTCCTGCCTTGATGTCCCTCAATGGTGAACTGTGACCTGAGGTGTGAGTCAAGTAATTCCTTTTCCTCTAAGTGGCTTTTGGTCAGTGTTTTATTATAGCACCAGAAAGGAAACTAGAGAGCTTTGTAAACACAGATTAAGAGATTCAATGTCAAGGTCAGTGTATAGCCTAGGGATATGTATTTTATCAATAATCCAATCATTGAACACTACAAATTGAAACACAGTGAATTGCCACTACAAACCATCTACATTATCTAACAACAAAAACCACACACACAAGTTACAGGGTCCAGCCAGAATGTGAATGTCAAATTAGAATCCATATATTTATAGCAGGAATGTAAAATCATATAGCCAGTTTGGAAACATTCTTTTGTTCCTTAAACTGCCCAACATGAACTTATCAGAATCCCACTCTTAAATATGCACTGGGGAACTGAAAACAAATACTGATGTCTTGTAGGCAAATGTCCTGGGTAGCGTTCTTCACAGTAGTTCAATAGTGAACATGGCTTTCAGCTAGTAGAAAGATGAATACATCGTGTTACCAAGTTACGATGAAATGTTATTTGGTGATAAAAAGAGGTAAGTGCTGAGACATGCTTCAACACAAATAAATCCTGGAAAAATGCCTGCTATGCGAAACAACTAGTCACACAACATTACACACTTTATAATTTAATTCATATAAAATGTCCTGAATAAGTAGGAAAGCACAGAAAGTAAATGAGTGGCCACTTAAAGCTGAGGGAATTGAAGGGGAAATTGGATAGCCGGCTTCTTTTGAGCACAGTGGAAGTGTTCTGCAGTTGACTGTGCTGGTGACCAGCCTGTGGTCACACTGTGCTGGTGGTAATCACTCTGTGAGCACATTGTATGGTATTAGCTCTGTGGTTTTATAGTATGGTATTAATGCTGTGAGTACATCATGTGGTATTAACCCTGTGAACATACTGTGTGGTACTAATATCACAAATACACTGTGTAGTATTAGCTCTGTGAGTTACTAACCATTATCTTTTTGTAAATTATGAGCTGTGATTTCACTGTTTGTAAAAGTTCATATTATTCATGGGATGCTATGCTATATGCTCTCTATATAATATGATCCATAACTCATCTGTCAACCCAATAATCCCCAGATAGCATGAATGCCAACAACCCAATTATCACATTTGATGAATGCTACTGCAGCCTTTTTAGATAGATATTGTTTTTAAATAAACATCACATGGAAACTGTGGTCCGCGCAATCGTCGCCAGCAAGAATGCACACGGACACCAGGATCCTTCTGCAACAAGCGTTTATTGCGATGTGAAGAGGAAGACCCCAAGCCCCGAAAAGGCACTGCTTATATACACCCTGGAACGGTGTGTTCATTTCTGATTGGCTGTTTGCTTATTACCTCATGTGATGCCCCGGGATGGGCTGTGACTTGGCACGCTCTGGCCCTTAGCACATGTGCAGACTACTTGTTTACAGGGAGAGGACACCGGATGCTGGTGCCATGTTGTAATGGCAATTGAGCGAGCTCAGGCGTGGCTCTCTACAGGAAACAATTGTAATGATTTTCTTATCGTGTTCACTGTGTGAAGACAAACTTCGAAAGAGGCAGTCTTTAATCTGAAATGACTTTGAAAACATTGAGCTTTCTTGGTTAAGAACTGAAGAGCAATACCGACTGAAATGGACTCTCAAGAAGAGAACAAGAGTATCAGGAGGAGGAAGACTTCATTATGAATTCTTCTTCAGAGGTGGTAAGGTGAACTTTAAACTTCTCCAGGATGTAGCTTTCTTCCAGTTCCTGAGACACTTCTGGGCCCAACCCCTGTGCATGGCTTCCCTTTGCTTTCCTGCTAACTTTCAGTGAAATCTCTCCTTTCAGCTAAGGACAAGATGACAAGAAACAAGAATATTTCATTCTGATTCGGAGTGTGTTAATACCTAACATTTCACCTTTTTTTTCTGTAGAGCATGCAGACAGAACCCTAGAACTCCTTAATTGCTTCTGTTCTGTATGTCACATGCTGTGTAAATCCTGTAGAGAGAAGATGCTAAAATTCTGTATACAGAGACATGTCCTCTAAGGTTTCTATGTCCATTCTGTCCTCTGTGGAAGATGAGTAGCTGCCACTCCTGTCCCTTCACCAGAAACTCTGAACTCTAAAAAGGTTATCACCTCTTACAAATTTTAACATAAGGTTTGGGGAGATAGCTTAGTGTGAAAAATCCTTGCTATGTAAGCATGTTGCCCTAAGTCCAAATCTGTAGAATGTATGTGAAGCCAGGCACAATATTGAGTCTATATCCACAGTGCTCCTGTAGTGAGATGGGAGGTGGAGTAGAAATATCCCCAGAAGCTTGTAGGGCAGCTTGCTTGACTTACACATCAGCAAAATAGCAAGAGGCCGTGTTTCAAAAAAGATGGGGAAGCAAGGTCTGTGATGGTCAGGATTTTTTTATTATTATTTTTTTTTATTAGATATTTTCTTTATTTACATGTAAATTTCTCTTTTCCCAGTTTCCCCTCCAAAAAACAAACAAACAAACAAAAACAACAAGAACAAACCCCTGTTGCCTCCCCCCTCCCCATGCCTGCCACCCCACCCTCTCCCACTTATTGGCCCTGGCATTCCCCTACACTGGGGCACAAAACCTTTACAAGGCCGAGGTCCTTTCCTCCTATTGATGATTAAATTTACAATCTTCTGCTATATACATGCTGCCAAAACATTCAGTCCCACCATATTTAGTCCTTGGTTGGTGGTTGGGTCCCTGGGAGCTCTGAGGGTACTAGTTAGTTCATATTGTTGTTCGTCCTAAGGGGCTGCAAACCCTTCAGCTCCATAAATCCTTTCTCTAACTCCTTGATTAGGGACCGTGTACTTAGTTCAATGAATGGCTGTGAGCCTTTACATCTGTATTAGTCTGGTATTGTCAGAGTCTCTCAAGAGATAGCTATATTTAGGCTGGCTTGTCCTTCCTTCAGTCTCTGCTCCATAGTTAATCTCTGCCACTTCTTCCATGGGTATTTGGTTCCTCCTTTTAAGAAGGAATGAAATGTCCACCTTTTGGTCTTCCTTCTTCTTAAGTTTCTTGTGGTTTGTGGGTTGTTCTTCCTGTATTCCAAATTTCTGGGCTAATAACCACTTATCAGAGAATGCATACCATGTGTGTTCTTTCGTGATTGGGTTACCTCACTCAGGATGATACTCTTCAGATCCATCCATTTCCCTAAGAATTTCATAAATTCATTGTTTTTAATAGTTGAATAGTACTCCATTGTATAGATGTATCACAGTTTCTGTATCCATTCCTCTGTTGAGGGACATCTGGGTTGTTTCCAGTTTCTGGCTATTATAAATAAGGCTGCTATGAACATGGTGGAGCATGTGTCCTTATTACATGTTGGAGCATCTTCTGGGTATATGCTCAGGTTGTTATAGCTGGGTCCTCTGGTAGTAATATGTCCAATTTCTGGAGGAACCGCCACACTGATTTCCAGAGTGGTTGTACCAGTTTGCAATCCCACCAGCAATGAAGGAGTGTTCCTCTTTCTCCGCAGCCTCTCCAGCATCTGCTGTCACCTGAGTCTTTTATCCTAGCCAATCTAACTGGTGTGAAGTGGAATCTCAGAGTTGTTTTGATTTGCATTTCCCTGATGACTAAGGATGTTGAACATTTCTTTGGGTGCTTCTCAGCCATTTGGTGTTCATCAGTTGAGAATTCTTTGTTTAGCTCTGTACCCCATTTTTTAATAGGACTATTTGGTTCTCTGGAGTCTAACTTCATCAACTTGCTACAAACAAGCTAGTATCAATGTGAAGAGTAAACTTCAATTGAAAATAATTGTTCCCATAAGATTGGCCTCTGTGTAACCCTGTGGAGCATTTTCTTGATTACAATTTATGTAGGAGGACCCAAACTATTGTATTCAGTGTTCACTGAAACAGGTGGCCCTAAGTTGTAAGAAAAAGCAGGCTGAGCAAGCCAGAAGGAGGAACCTCATAAGGAGGGTTCTTTCATTTCATTGAGAAATTCTAACAAGACCAGCTTTTTAGTAAACAGTGGAATTCAACAGATTTTTAAACACTTCCAGCAGAAGAGGGGTCATATCAATTCTCACAAAACTGTTAGGTTCATGTATCTGTGGAGCCACTGATTTGAAATCTACGATCTTCCTTAGTGTTGCTCCCAGATGCCCATCCTAGAGCTCCTAGGAGATTCTATCCAGTGGAAAGCAGTAAATAGTAAAAGTAGAAAAATTCAACATAGGAGCCTGAGATAGCTGTCTCCTGAGAGGCTCTGACAGTACTTGACTAAAACAGTAGAGGCTCACAGCCATCCATTCGACTGAGTACAGGATCCCCAATGAAGGAGCTAGAGAAAGGACCCAAGGAGCTGAAAGGTTTGTAGCCCCTTAGGACAAACAACAATATGAACTAACTAGTACCCTCAGAGCTCCCAGGGACTAAAACTCCAATCAAAGAGTACACATGGGGGGACTCATGGCTCCAGCAGAATGCGTATAGCAGAGGATAGCCAAGCTGATCATCAATGGGAGGAGAGGACCTTGACCCTGTGAAAGTTCTATGCCCCAGTGTAGGAGAATGCCAGGACCAGTAAGCAGGAGCAGGTGGGATGGTGAGCAGGGGGAGAGGAGAGGGACAAGGGAACAGGGGATTGTTTTAGTTTTTTTATTTTATTATTTTTTTTCTTATTTTCTTTTTTCCTTTTCTTTTTTCTCTTTCTTTCTTTCCTTCTCTCTCTCTCTCTCTCTCTCTCTCTCTCTCTCTCTCTCTCTCTCTTTCTTTCTTTCTTTTTGAGGGGAACCTGGGAAAGGAGATATTGTAAATAAGAAAACACCTAATTAAAAAAAAAGAGTGATTTGCAACCCCATAGGAAGAAAAACAATATTAACTAACCAGATCCCCCCAGAGCTCCCAGGGACTAAATCTCCATCCAAAGAGTACACCTGGAGCAACCCATGGCTCCAGGCAAATATATAGCAGAGGATGGCTTTGTCTGGCATCAATGGGAGGCAAGACCCTTTGTCCTGTGAAGACTTGATGCCTCAGAGTAGGGGAATGTCAGGGCAGTTAAGTGGAATGGGTGTGTGGATGGGGGAGCACCCTCACAAAGCAGGGGGAGGGGAAATGGGATAAGAGGTTTCCAGAGGAGAAACCAGGAAAGGGGATAGCAGTTGAAATGTAAATAAATAAAATATTCAATTTTTTTTAAAAAGAAAAAAAAAAGAAAAAGTCAACATAAAACTCTAGTGTTTTATTCTGTGAATGAATAGGACCCACTGGTTTGGTCAAGAACAAGACCACAATGCCCAGGATTATAGAACCTCAATCAGCCAATTTAATTACATATACCTAGAAACATCTGTGGCTTAATCGTCACGTGCTGGATTTACTGAATGGGTTTGCTTTAGCTGAGGAGCCTGCTAAGGCAATGAAAAGCAGTCTATGGTCACAGGCAGAATACGACAGCCACCATTTCTATCTACACCAACTAGCAAACCTGACCTTCAAACATCTTCATCAAGTAGGAGATGCTAGGGAACCTTAAACCTTTAGGAATGGAAATTTCTTTTCTGCAGGGAGGACCAAGTGGACTGCTTAGGATGTTTTGTGTATATATGCATGTACACGTTCATGTGTATGTCACATGTGTGTGGCCAAGTATGGAGGTCAGAGTTCAACATCAGGAGTCATTCTCAATTACTTTCCACCTTACTTTTTTGAGACAGGTTCTCTCATTAAACTTGGAAATCACAGGTTTAGTTAGATTGACTGCCAGCAGTACCCAAGTATTCTCCTTTCTCTGCCTCCCCAGTGGAATTCAGGCATGTGCAGTTATGCCTTCTTTTCACATGGGCTCTAAGGATCAGGTTCAAGTTGCTTGCAAGGTAAGCTCCTTACAGTCTGAGCCATACCCCCAATGCCTGCCTTGAGATTCTTAAAATCATGTTACTTCCCATTGTTCAAGACAACACACTAAATCCATTTAAATTGCAGAGAAATTTCAAATAAGTTAATAGGAGAATACCAGCAGAAGTTGGTAGCAAAGTAATCATCTTTGGTTTTAGAAGCCTATTGAAACAAGCAGCAGCAGCAAGCATACCTCTATGATGATCATAGGAATAGTGCTCCAGGTAGCAGGCAAACTATACAGTTTTCCAGATGGCATTGAGTGTGACATATGGCTGGCCTCAATATGCTCTTGTTTTTTGTCTCACTTAGATTCTAAGTGTTCAAATCATTTTCTTCATTGAGAACAAAAGAGTGATTCATAGAAAACAGAACTTGAGTGTTTGAGATACAAAATGAGACCTTAAACCAAATACTCCTTCCTCCTGGCATTCAATAATACCCCCCCCCCCTTTTTTTTTCATGATAAGGAGATCTCAGGAAGTGTCTCAGTCACTTTTATTGATGTAAAGAGACATCATGGCCATAACAGTTCTTATAAACAAAAACATTGAGTTGGGGCTTGCTTATATTTTCAGAGATCTAGTTCATTTTCATCATGGTGTGGAGCATGGTGGTACACTGGCAGACATGAGGCTAGAGCAGTAGCTGAGAGCTCTATATCTGAACTCACGGGCAGCAGAAAGACTGGCATGGGCTTTTGAAACCTCAAAGCCTTCCCCCTAGGTGACACACTTCCTCCGACAAGGTCACACCGATTCCAACAAACTCATACCTCCTAATCCCTCCCAAGTAATGCCACTTCCTAATGACCAAGAATTTAAATAATGAGCTTGTGGAGCTGATCTAATTCAATCCATTACAGTCCCTTTCCAAAGAGAGCCCTAGTCTATTAGGGAGATATAGATACACTTTAATAATTAATACTAATTAATATACTTTTTTTATAATTTATGGTATAATTATTTTCTGTTTGATTTTACCACTTTTTTCATTTTTAATTCAATCAAAAACATCCAGTGTCTGTAATTATTCTTTTTGTCAGCTTTTCTTTCACTATTGCAAGCATCAAGAGTCCATTTGCTTTTGGTTCTTACTTGGGGCCGCCTCAGTTCTATTGTCTTTACTCTCAAAATTTATGTGTCTTTCTTCATCATAAATCTTGCTCTCATCACTAACTTGGTTTTGGTTGCCTGGACAATGACCAGCTGGTGCAACCTCCATTGTTCTACATAGCGTCTGAACCTTTTCATATGGTATGGCTTTGCAATGGCTTTCTGGGTCTCTTGATTGCAACAAGTTTCCATGACAACATGTGCATCATTGATAGTTTTAACTTCTGTCACACTAAATTTCAAAATGTATGCTCTCTTCCATTACTGTATTTCAGTCCTGTAATTTTACTTTGTGCTGATCTATAATTTTCTCAGTGAGATTTTAAACTCAAGATGTTTGAATATATACATGAAAACCTTTTAAACATAAGATTAATTCTATGTACTTTTGGGTCATTTTGATTCTTGACAACTGCGAGCAGATGTGCAGGAGTGAGCTGACTGAAATCAACCACTCTCAAGATTTTGCAGACTCACATGGTCACATTCATATCCAAACATAATTGATGGGTGTATTGCAATGCTCATTAAAATGATGACCCTTCTTGTCACTTAGACTCTGTCACATACCCAGCAGCAAACCTTTATTTTCAGCAATCTATGACTTTTCTTTGAAAGAATTATTGTGGGATGAAAAGGCAAGTGTTCCTCAGTTTAGAAACATTTTTTTTCCTTACCCTTCTCCTGAATCGTTTCTGATTCTAGGGTGTTGAAAATCATTGTGGCTTAATGTTTTACCCAGAAAGGGCCACATGAGTTCTGAGGCTTTGGTGGGGGGTAGGGTGTACCTTGAAATTATCACATGTACACACTGTTGGAGTTTTTTTTCTTTTAATGCAAGTGAGATGAATGTATTTTAACAACTGCTAGAGTGAGGTGAGGTCCATCAAGGTGTCTGGTTAACAAGAGACAACCAGCTAAGAAAGCAGACTAGAATCTGTCTTGGTGTGACAGGGTAAAGGAGAAGAATCGAATCTATTCCAAAGAGGGAAAGCAATTTGGAAAGTCACAAAGGTAAAGAGTAGCTGGAATATGTTAAGAGAAAGGGATAGGAAAGAGAAGTGTGCTAAGTTAGACAATGGCTGTAGACATTTAGCTTCTGGGGAAGTAGAGGCCTCATTCAATAGGTAAATGGGATCACCCTGCTGAATAGAGACTGGCAGGCCTTTTCTCATGACAAACGTACAACTCTTACATGCCATAGATGCAGTTGGAGGTTTTGCCGATATAGTAGGTCACCTGACCATGGGTCAGCACTGTAGAGGACCCTTTTTGTCAGTCTGCACGACCTAGAGGGCAATGGTCAAGTGACATCTTTAGAAAGAATCTCTTGTTTAAAGATCTGCTACTCTGGGGACCCAGAACAGGGGTTTAAAAATTGTGATGCATGAATCTAACCTGTCATGGATTCAGGGTGAGACACTACCCCAGCAGATAGTTTTGGAGACTAGGAGGGCTGACATTCCAAAGGCCAAAACATTGTAGCTGCAGAAGGCTTGGCTCAGGTAGGGAAAAGTGGCTCCTGTCTTAGTGACTGGGATCAGACCTCATCAACTGAGTCTAAGTGTGGACTTTGATTGTAGTGAGCCTGATGTTGGCCCTTGGACCAACCTCTGGAGTCCCCTTAGAACTCCAACAGAATATTTATCATCAACAGCAACATCCTCTCCTTTAGTATATTCATATTAGAGGGTTCAAATCATCTAAAGACAGGTATATATACAGATTGTAGTATTGTAGTGACACTTCTCTTCCAACACACATGTGTCTCTATACATGTCAGCTACATTAACCACAACAGATGGAAGTATTTGCGGAGTTCTGTGTTAGTGAATGTACTGGCTAGTTTTGTGTGTCAACTTGACACAGGCTGCAGTTATCACAGAGAAGGGAGTTTCAGTTGGGGAAATGCCTCCATGAGACCCAGCTGTGGGGCATTTTCTCAGTGATCAAGGGGGTGGGGCCCCTTGTGGGTGGTGCCAACCCTGGGCTGGAAGTCTTGGGTTCTATAAGAGAGTAGGCTGAGCAAGCCAGGAGAAGCAAGCCAGTAAGGAACATCCGTCCATGTCCTCTGCATCAGCTCCTGCTTCCTGACCTGCTTGAGTTCCAGTCCTGACTTCCTTGGTGATAAACAGCAATGTGGAAGTAAGCCAAATAAACCCTTTCCTCCCCAACTTGCTTCTTGGTCATGATGTTTGTGCAGGAATAGAAACCCTGACTAAGACAGTGAAAGAACTTGTCCAAACCACATATGACAAAATATGGCCAGAAAGGGATGCTGATATTCAAAGAAGGTAAGTTAGCTGAACATACACAAGAAAAATGAAAGTGTATGCTCACTAGTTTCTTTTTAGTCTCAACTGTAATAAGATTAACTGCTTCTGTCCCTGATTTCATCCCCACCCCACCCCCAATGATGGTCTGTATCCTGGAAGTATGAGCTAAATAAGCTCTTTCCTCCATTTCATTGCTTTTTGACAGGATGTTTCATCATATCAATGGAAATGAAACTAGGTCTTGGAGACTGGAGGGATGGCTCAGTGCACAAGGGAATTTACTGCGTACACAGGAGGAACTGGATTCAGATTCTCCAACTTACAACAAAAGCCACTCTATAAAGTGAGCTTTACCATAATATCAAAATCAGATAAGAAAACAAAAACCTATAGATCAATTTACTGATGAAAATATGTTCTTAAAACACTTGGAAATTAAATTTAAGATTACATTAAGATTATTTTTGACAATGGTACAAAGGACAATTGTTCAATATCCATGGGTCTAAAGCATAAAGGACTTTGATACGTCCATGCTCATGCCAATAGTACACATCCATTCAGTATGTTATCTGCTTCCCACATCTCCACACTGATTTCTACAGTAGTTTCAACTCTTTATATTATTCCCAACACCATATAAGGGAAAACAAGACAGCTGCATGAAAAAGGATGAAACCAGATTCATCTCTTTGACCCTACATAAAAAAAAATCATTTCAAAATGGATCAAAGACCTTCCTGTAAGACTTGAAACTCTAACACTGCTAGGAGAAAACACTTCAAGATACAGGATCAAGCAAGGACTTTCTGGAAAGCACTCGAGGAGCACAGAAAATAATCCCAGGAATTGACAAATGATATTAAAAGCTGCTTCTGATTAGCAAAGGGAACTATAGTGAAGAGACAGCTTCCAGTGTGGGAAAATACATTCTTGTCAGTTCCCTATCAGACAGGAAATTAATATCTGGAATATATAAAGAAATGTGAAAAAGGAGACACATGAAAATTTAATCAATATGTGAATTAATGAATTAGATAAACAGATTTCAAAAGAAGATATAGAAATAGCCAGTTAATGATTGAAAATGTGTTCAACATCCTTAGCCTTTAAGGAAATGGAAATTAAAACTGCTTTGAGATTGCAGCCCACCCCAGTCAGAATGCCTATTTTTTTTTTAAAGAAAAAAAATGTCAACAGATGCTGAACAGGACATAAGAAGATTTTTGTTTTGTTTTGTTTTTTGTTTTTTTGAGACAGGGTTTCTCTGTATAGCCCTGGCTGTCCTGGAACTCACTCTGTAGAGGAGGCTGGCCTCGAACTCAGAAATCTGCCTGCCTCTGCCTCCCAAGTACTGGGATTAAAGGTTCGTGCCACCACTGCCTGACAAGAAGAAAGGTTTGTATACTGCTGGCCATAATATAATGGAAGAAACCTCTATGGAAATCAGTGTGGAGGCGTAGGAAGAAGACAAAGTACGTAGTGAAGTACATCAATGGCATGAGCAGAGACATGTCAAGGCCTCCAATGCCCCAGAGGAATTGATGAAGCCTTCCTCTGGTCCAAGTACAAGTATTTACAAATGGTTGACCAGTGTAAACAAAAAACTAGAAACTATAGCTTCCTCCTCCCAGATGACTGCAGCCTGAGACTGTTCCCTAAAGAGCCCTCCCACTGATGCTAGCTAACCTGGCTTCTTGTGCTATCCTTTCTAAGTCATGGCTAGTAGGTGCTGCTCATCATATCAATACAGTCCATTTGATCCCAGTTTTGCTCTATCTGTGTATGTTGTTACTTCAATGTCTGTTATGTCTTCATTCCCTCAGGATCCCAGTTAGATTTCAAAGACAAAGCCATGCAAGGGGAACACAGTATGGAAGGTCCTCAAACGAACAAAAACAAACAAAACCGTAAGAATTTCTATGAAAAACAGAGCAGAACCACTCCTGGATTTACAACCAAAGGACTCTACGTTTGCATACAACGGTGGTAATTTGTACATGTATGTTTATCATTGCACTGCTCATAGTAGAAAAGGATAAACCCAGGCTGGATGTCTATTGACATAGGAGTGGTTGAAGAAAATGTGGCTCTATAGTGTTGTAACACTATAGTTAACAACAGAAAATATGAAAAAGGGAGACAGAGGGAAGGAGAAAGAGAAAAAGACAGACAGAGACAGAAACAGGGACAGAGAAAGAGAAAAAATACTATACATTCAGGAAAATAAGTGGGATTCATTGTGACACTAAGCAAAAAATCCAGACTCAGAATTCTGGGTATATGAGTATGAACTCTTGTGCGTGTGTGCGTGCGTGCGTGTGTGTGAGATGAAAATAAAGAGGAGACCATGATACATACAGGAGAAAGATGTTAAGGTATAGGAGAGTGGGAAAAGAGAGGATAATGGAAAATGGGACTTGAAAGAGAAAGAGGGAACCATTGGAGAAGAAGTATGTGAATCAGCAAAAAATTGACTTTGGTGGAACTTCAACCCAGATCTGTCTAATTAAAAAACTCAGCTTGGTCAGAAGGGCTCACTTTTCTCTGCATTTTGACAACTGAGAATCCCTTACTCCATCTTATACCCTCTTATGCCTTCACAACTCAGTCACATCTCCCCAGAGAACCCTCTCTGATGAAGCTCCAGAATCCTTGGTCTTCTCCTAACTCCCCTTAAAATCAGTCTCAACCATTGCATTTTCCCTCTCACTGAAAGCTCCTAGCTCCAAATCTTCATCTGAGAGTACACAGGCTGTAGAAACTATAAAAATCAGGAAGGTAAAACTGAACCATACCAATATGGGGGAAGGCCAAGGTTGGAGCAATATAGGGGCATATCAGAGTACAAGTAATCTGATCAGGAAAATAAAAAAGGAGGAGTTCTTGGGGAGGAGGAGGGGTGGGTAATATAGAAAAGGTTGGGAGGAAGATAAGATAGGGGCAGAGGGAAAAGGGGAAAGGTAAAAATAGCAATATACATGGCTAAAATGTTTCAAGGAATCATACTATTAACTCTGTCAAAAAAATTATGGTGCACATAACTTAGAATATATATATATATATATATATATATATATATATATATATATATATACATATTTAACTTTTTCATCTGGGCTTATGGAGTTTCCTCTAAGAGCCAAAGACCACCTAATGTAATCCCCAATACCAGACATGGGGCTCTCTTCTTTAAATTGTTAGCCAAGGGCTGTCTAGAGACTCCCCAAACATGTAGCTTATTGCAATGCCTGTTGGTTACTCAGATATGGACTAGATAGTCCCTGTTGCTAAAGTCACTGTATACTTCAGAAACAGGCCCCAGAGGCCCCAGAGCAGGAACTGATCTTAATGCCCCCTCCTTGAGGGCTAGCATTCATGGCACCAGAAAGCACAAAAGGCACCAAAAGGCTTTCAAAGGAGGGAATCAACCAGCAGCCCTCCTCAGCTATGACGCTTATGATTCATAGCAATGACCAGCATGCATATTAATGCTACAGGTACAATAGTAAACAACTGCTCTCTAATTGGACTTAAGACCCATTCAACAAGAAGGAAACCATGCCCAGTAGTTGAAATCTAGATAACTAATCAGAAAGTATGGCTACTGAAGGAGAATCTACAGCCACTCATTTGCTAAATCAACATTAGCCCTAACAACAATCTACAAATATTTATTATTATACTGTCTTAGTCAGGGTTTCTATTCCTGCACAAACATCATGATCAAGAAGCAAGTTGGGGAGGAAAGGGTTTATTTGGTTTACTTCCACATTGCTGTTTATCACCAAGGAAGTCAGGACTGGAACTCAAGCAGGTCAGGAAGCAGGAGCTGATGCAGAGGCCATGGAGAGATGTTCCTTGCTGGCTTGCTTCTCCTGGCTTGCTCACCCTGCTCTCTTATAGAACTCAAGACTTCCAGCCCAGAGATGGCACCACCCACAAGGGGCCCTACCCCCTTGATCACTAATTGAGAAAATGCTCCACAGCTGGTTTTCATGGAGGCACTTCTCCAACTGAGGTTCCTTTCTCTGTGATAACTGCAGCCTGTGTCAAGTTGACACATAAAACTAGCCAGTACAATTGACCCCTTGTCAACTTGACACAAAAACACATCACTATTAAGCCTTAACCCTTATGTTCTTATTCATCCCCAAGATCTAAAGTCCCACAGTCTTTACATATTAAAAGTTCAATCAATTTAAAATGTCCAATATCTTTTAAAATTCAAGGTCTCTTAACTGTGGACTCCACTAAAATACATTCTTCCTTCAAGAGGGAAAAATATCAGGGCACAGTCAATCAAAATCAAAACCAGTGTCTGGGATCCAACTCACAATCTTCTGGGCTCCTCCAAGGGCTTGAGTCACCTCTCCAGCTCTGCCCTTTGTAGCATACATCTTGTCTTCTGGGCTCCAGATGCCTGTACTCCACTGCTGCTGCTGTCCTTGGTGGTCATTACATGGTACTGGCGTTCCCAAAACACTGCTGTAACTAGGCTTTACCAATAGCCTCTCATAGACTGTCTTCAAGGTGCCAAGCCTCAACTCCTTTGCATGACACCTTCAGTCCTGGGCCATCAATTGCAAACTGAGGCTGCACCTTCACCAATGGCCTTCCATGGCTTCTCACTGTGCCGAGCCTCAGCTGCTCCTCATGACTCCTTTGTGTTGTCAAAACCAGTACCACCTGGGTGACTCTTACACATTACCAAGCCCTGCTGCACAAGTTATAACCTTGGCTATCTCTGGAACACAACCTCTTAGTGTTCTCAGAAAACACTGCCTAGAAGATGTCACCTCAATGATGCTGGTCTCTTCTTAATCACCACTAATTTCTTAGCTCCAGCTAACCAGCATCAATAGTCCCAATAATGCAAAGTTTTCACTTTAGTAGTTCTGGTATCTTGTTAATCACAGCTGGTTCTTCAGCCCCAGCTAACCTGAACCACAGAATCTTCACAATCAAAACAACATGGCCCTGATAAGAGTCTTTAATCTTCCATCTGAAATTTCACAAGCCAGGCCTCCATCTCTGCACTGTTCTCAACATCATCTTCCAAGCTCCTACAGAACATCCCATAGAGTTCTTAACAATCAGTGGCTCTTCTAGTTCAAAGTTCCAAAGTCCTTCCACAATCCTCCCCAAAACATGGTCAGGTTGTCACAGGAATGCCCCACTATGCTGGTACCAATTTGTCTTAGTCCTGCACAAACTTCATGAGCAAGAAGCAAGTTGGGGAGGAAAGGGTTTATTTGGCTTACTTCCATATTGCTGTTTATCAACAAGGAAGTCTGCCAGTAAGGAACATCCCTCCATGTCCTCTGCATCAGCTCCTGCTTCCTGACTTGCTTGAGTTCCAGTCCTGACTTCCTTGGTGATAAACAGCAATGTGGAAGTAAGCCAAATAAACCCTTTCCTCCCCAATTTGCTTCTTGGTCATGATGTTTGTGCAGGAATAGAAACCCTGACTAAGACATATACCCAAAGAGGAGTGTAGTTATCACCCCTCATCAAGGAAAGTTCCATTTTTAATAGGTTTGAAACCACTATAGAAAAACCAATCTGAATCAATATGCAGAGTTGTAGAGCCTGGTACCAATGGGTACATCTACAAAATAACTCGTGGATCCAAGGTTCAAGGACCATTGTGCAAAAGGAGGTAGAGTAAGTGACAGAGAATACGTGACTTTGCTATAAGATTGTGTCTCCTAAAAATATCAGAAGCTACACCCATAAAGTCTTACCAATATGGCCACCTAAATGGAAGCTGAAGTCATCAATGAACATGCAAAACTGCCCAGGAAAAAGCCCACGAGACCTCAAATCTACACAAGAAAACTATACACAGCTGAATAAAGCTGGGGGTAGAAGAGGAAGGACTCTTCAGGGAAGACTATGCCAACTGGTTGGTTGGCCAGTGCTAAAGGGTCAGTCCTGAAAACATATATTGAAATAACATAACATGGACTCAGCAGGTGATGTGTTTAGGATTGTATATGTACATATAAATACACATATGCATGTAATAAGAAATGATGAAGCAGACCACAAATCTAAAAGAGAGTAGGGATGGGTATATGGAAAGACTTGGGGGGAGGAAAGGGGTGGAAGAAATGAATCTAAAATACAATCTCAAATATAAACAGACAGGGCTGGAGAGATGGCTGTGTTTAAGAGCCACTGTTCTTTCAGAGGTCCTGAGTTCAATTCCCAGCAACCACATGGTAGCTCAGAACCATCTGTGGTGGGATCTGATGCCCTCTTGTGATATGTCTGATGGCAGCTACAGTGCACACACATACATAAGATAAATAAATAAATAAATCTAAAACAAATAAATAAACAAAAAACTAAAAAAACGAAGTTCCATGCTACCATGTCTTTTTCTTCATTTTTTTTAAACATTTTTTTAAATGGCCATTGTTTTATTGTTAACACTGAAGGCATGTAATCATGTATTCATTTCTCTATGGTAGGGGCTAATGTGTCCCCTTTTATCACAGTAAGGTCCAGTTTAGCACCATTCAGAGAACAAAAGAAAGAAGGCTTGGTATTGGAGGCACTGATATTTCAGCTGTCTCTTCCTCTCCCCTATGAATACATTAGAAAGAAAAATCTAATCAAATGCAGTGACTAAGTGTGAAAAAAGAAATGTCAAAGCACTGAAACAAATCCTCCTAGATGTTAGCCTTGGGAATTCTGGCAGAAATCACCTGTCTCAGTTAAACATGTTATACAGAACCAGCTCCCTGAATTAGAGAGCAGTATGTGACAAAAAAATACTGGAGACATGGTGTATGAGGTCTTAACTTCATGTTCCCATGTCCATTTCATGGAAGTCCTGATAAACAAACAGGAACATTAACTCTTTTTCAGACATCAGATGGTAGGGGCAATGGCAAACACTTTGGGAAGGACAACAGATGAATTAAAAGACAAGCCAGGGCCAGGGAGGTAGATCAATGGGTAAACTGTATGGTGCTTTTAAAGAATTAGGGTCAGCATTTAGCTCCCCAGCACCTTTGTAAATGCCAGATGATAATGGCAGCCTGCTCATAATTGCAGCATTTGAGTAAAAGGACAGGGATTCCCAGAACAAGCTAACTTGGTAGCTTATCCATCAGCAAACTCTGGGTTCTACTGAAAGGCTATGCCTCAATCTATAAAGTGGGTAGAAAATGGATATTGATCAAGGCCAACCTGATGCCAACCTTTGACCACTACATGTGCAAGCCCCATACACACACACACACACACACACACACACACACACACACACACACTGTGCATACATAAACATAGGACACTCTTGTATGCTGCTCATCGTTATCTTCTACATGAATTGAATCTCTTTAAAATTGTACCTCTACCTAGAATCTACCTAAATACAACACTGGTAAGTTATGAGACTCTATGAGTTGCCACTGAAAGCTATTGTGCTGTTAGAACCAGGAAACAAGCTCCAAGCTGCAGTGTAAAGTGTAAAGTGTAAAGACAATGCATGTGCTAGAGTTCATTGATGACATTTTAATAAGCTTAAGGCTGAAGGGCCTAACGTCACTGCCATCCATGTACAGCTTTCTTAATGTTGGTGTTTCCTGTTGAATTTGGCTCCCAGTATTCTATAGCAGGTTGTGAAAACCTGTAAACCAATATAAATAAGACTCACTGTTTTTATTTTCTACCCTCAAGGACCAGGCAGGGCCACTACTGGTTTTCAAGGATGAGTCTTTTAAGAGAGGAGAGGAGGTCAAGAGGCAGCAATAAGTCAATTTGCGTTAAGCCTCTGCAAGGGTATGGGCTATCTAAACAAACCTAATCAGCTAAGGAAAGGGAAGTTAGATGAACCCTTTTTTAAGTAGTCAAGATTTCTATTTTTTTCTACAATTTTAAGAGAATATTGCTTTGCTTTCAGGTGATGTCACATTGCTCCCCTGGAAGACAACGTGGTTGCTTTGGTTAAATTACATGAGTTCTAGTCCACGAAGAGTTAGGTTTTCTCCTTGTGTCACACACCACTGTGAATGAGAATAAGAAAGGCCATCTTGCTCTTGTAGTGACAGATCAAGAAAAGGATGTGGCTGGGCATCTCATCAGGTAACATAATTATTGTACCCTCTGCTGGTAACCAGCGACCAGGTACTTTCTTTATCATTCTACAATACTACCCCTTCTCAGCTTTAATGTTTTTTTCCCCCTGTAGACTTACATAAGATCCTTTGTGTTGTTAGAATGTTTCTTTGTGCGTCATAATTCTAAAGAATTCATAAGTAGAGTAAGAAAATCAGAATACTAATGTCTCTCGATCTATTTTTATTCAGTTGCTTTTACTTTGGGCTGAGCCTTTGCATTTTTGTTCAGTTCTCCCCCCCCCTCTGAGTCTAAGCTAAATCTATTAATCTCTTTTGTGCATAAGTAGATCTCCTGTGGGAGATTTTGCTACCAACCAGAGAAGAACTGAAGCTGTAAGAGTTTCAGATTGTCCTTATAGCTATGGCATAGCCTAAGGAATGTTGCCTATTAAAATTGTTCAAGACAAAGGATTCAATAGAAAATTGCCAGCAATTTTAAGTCCTTAGCTTCAATCTACATTATGAAGGCTTCAGTATAACCCGTGATTGTTGCTGAAGAATTCTGAGATACCACATTTGATCTTTTAAAATTGACATTTTCTGTTCCTATTCTCACATTCTGAGACTTATTATCAAAATAAAACCCCACAGTTTTTGTTTTTGTTTTATTTAAAAAGCACAGAGAAATTGAAGTATTTTTCTCAGCATTTATCATCTTATTCAACTGATTTTTTTTCCAAAGATTTTTTTTTCTCTTGTGATTTGCTTCCTTTTTAACTTCGAACACTCCTGAACTGAAACTCAGGTATTTCCAGGTTGTGCACCCATAACTCAGAGCTGGTTATACACATCTCTTAGTCAAGAGACAACTCTGTGAGAGATAAATGGCCCAGCAGAAGGACAATTACCACGGAACAAAGGAAAGGGAAACTAAAGAGGTTCTGTAATGGCGGCATTAGCTATATCGAACAAGGCAGGGTGTCCTGGAGACATAGATCTTCTCTGACATTTCTCTTTGATGATTTATGATATGGTTACATTGAGTGTCCTTGTGGCCTCATATGCAGGATCCTTTGCTTTGATTTTCTTTTTTTAAAGCCTTATTTCATTCCACAGAGCACAATCAAGGAAAACCAGAGAGGCCCCTGCTTAATGCACCACATCATTTGAGTACGAATCCCTTTGGTTGAGGGAGACGGGAAGGTGGACTGGTAAATTTATCAAAAGGAACAATGACAAACAACACTAGACCATTCTGGCTTCTGCTGGAGCCCTATCCTTTATCCCCCAACATTACATAGCATCATTTCTTCCAACTAAATAAAGCAGAGTAGAGATCTGCACTGGAATCACTTTTTAAAAAGAGAAGCAGAAGATTTGCTCAGTGGTTAATAAATGGGAGATTTAGAGTACACAATCTGAGTCTTATAAGCAGATTTAGTATCTAATCAATGATCATCAATGTAAATAAGTGTGGCACGTGCATTGTTAACAGAGTTCTGTAAAGAGAAAGAAGATTCCAGGGGTTAGCATGTCAGTTTTTGTACATTGATAATTTTGGCATTATCATATCTGTCATTCATGAATATGTCTAAGACATCTTCATTATCAACATGGTGCCTGAACAAGATGGAGCCAGTCTGGGAGTCCCCTTAGCAGGTGACAACTTGGCAGTTGAAGGCATGTTGTTAGCTACATCTGATTTTAACTTTCACAAGCAAGCAGAATCTGTAAGCAACAAGAGCTGATTAGTTAGCTGGCTTTCAGTAATTTAGAGGTTCAGGTTAATGGCAAATCCCTCACTGTCTGCTCTTCTTTTTTGAGGGCTCTGGAGGTATGGTCCCTTCAGAAGGTATTCCATCTTCTAAATGCACTCACTACTACTGGGAGTCTCCAGTTATAAAAGCCCATATTTCTGTGGGCTAATCTGGGATACTCTTGATTATTTCCAGGTTGTAGTCCTATCTTTTCATAACTTTGAGACATGGTCATCTGAAGTTTGATGTTATTAGTCTTTTTGCTCATAAAAAAGATCAGGCAGTTAAGGATACATAATCCAAAGATTAAGAGAAGCTGAGTGGACATAATGAGACATAAGAGAGGAAGATAGCAGGTACAATTTTGTAGTACATCCTTTTAACCAGGGCCCAAAGACCTTGAGCTGAGCAGCTGGTATCTAGTCTAAGCACCAAGGTGCTTTTTCTAAAGTTCATTGATTTCTTCTGTAATTCTGCTGCCCTTCAGATAAAAATGAGAGGGTGTGTTGGATGACCACCCTTGTGTCTGGACAATCAAAACAAATTAAACATTACATTAAAGAAAATTCAGATGTTCAACTTTAAATTAGAAGAATTGAAATAAACATTGAAATAACTTCATCTTCTCAATTGAATGGCTCTTTTCAAAAATAATAATGCCCAGAAGCCCTACGAGATAGGCACAGTCACTAAATCTACTACCAAAACTTTCTTAGTCCTAACAAAATTAGAACAGTCAGAATTAAACCCCAAAGTCATGTACTGCCAACTTATAAGATTTAAAAGTCTGAATTTCTCAGTTTAACACACAGTATTATTAGCTGAAAAAGAAAAGAAAAGCTAGAAAGAGTTAATCCCTAACAGTTTATCCTGAACATTCTTCTTTTGAAAGTACCAGCCTGAACTAGACATAGTCTTGCATCTGGACCAAAGCCTCATTCTTTTTAAATTTGAAAGATAATATAGTCAAGCAAAAAGCTGAGAAATGGCTTTTAAGGACAAAAATGATTGTGTTTGCTTTAACTGTTCTAGAAATATCATGTTCAAATGTAGTCCTTTATTTAAACTAGAGAAAGAAATATTGTTGTCTTGATGACCTACTGAAATATTATGATAGAAATCATAACATCACATGACTTAAAAAGAAAATGGTCTCCTTCCTCCCCCTCCAATTTGGTGTGACATTATGGGTCTGATTCACGTTTGTTTTTAATTTCTTCTTTCTTCCCAGTTCAAGTATTTCAGTCAGTGGCTTAACATCTAAAGTTTGAATTTCTTTGTTTTTGTTGTTGTTGAGTAAAAGAGAATGCTTTAATTTGTTTATTGACTTAGACTAACCAGTCCTATTAGCGTTAAATTTGATGCTTTAATTGGGTTTTTCAATGTCTTGGGTTATATTCTTCTAGAGGTAGACCAGAGACAAGCATTTGCAAGTAGTTTACTTGGGAAGCAATTCTAGGAAGCACCAAGATGGACTGGGGAGGGGGGGGAAAGTATAGCAGTAAATACAGTCAATAATCACCATGATCAAAGCTGATACCAGGACATTGGTTACCAGTTAGGGATGAGATAAATCCAGGCAGTGACATCAAGCATTAATAAACATTGACAGAAAGTAGATTTGACATGATCTATAAATAAAATTGTACTATATTTTATTAAAAACATTGCTTAGAAACAAAATACCAGTACACTCCAAAAACAGATGGGTTGTGAAGGAATATAAAGCAGGCACCTCTGCCCTCACTTGCTCAAAGCATGAGCAAGATATGATGTTTACTATTATTTGGGCCGTTCATGGGAAACACTAACAAGTCATCCCTCAGAGACTTCTGTATGTATAGATGGAACAGATGAAGAAACACATGTATTGGCTTCAGAATATGGATAGGCCATCAACAACACCTGCTACTTCTTGTTTGGTTGGTTATATGTTGTTTTAAATTAATCCAGAAATAATCTCTAGCAGGATTAGTGTTCCTAGGGCATTCTTTAAAAGTTGCTCCCACTTCTTCCCTGAGTTTATCATTTTTAATCATTGCTTAAAGAATCACCCATTCTTGATATGTTTATGACATGAAATATCTTGTTTCTTTGTCACCAGTTTACTCCATATTTCTAGGACTATTTGAAGATTTTTAAAAGAACACTACTGAGGTTCCTGCTTCCTATGGTGGCAGAAGCTTCTGGCAACACTCCCACAAAGGAACATCTATAAGCTTCAACAAGATATATTTTAAAAAATATAATTAAAAGTTCTGAAAAATTAACAAGAACAGGCAAAGTTTCAGAGGAGTCAGAACTTATAAAATGGCATAGGTTTACTATTTCCTGCTTTGATAGAATTAGACTGAGGAAGGGCCTAGTTATGACTTGCTGTCCTTTGGCCTGTCTTAGTTACTATTCTGTGGTGTTATGGAACAAAATGATCATGGCAAGTTATAAAAGGGAACAGTTAATTGGAGACTTGCTTACAGTTTCAGAGGGTTAGTCCATGATCATCATGGAGCATGCACTAGAGCAGTGGTTGAGAGCTCACATCTAATCTGCAAGATTTAAGCAGAGAGAGAGAGAGAGAGAGAGAGAGAGAGAGAGAGAGAGAGAATGGCTGGGCAGACATGTGTTTCTGAAAGTTCAATGTCCATCCCTAGTAACACACTTTCTGCAGCAAAGGCCATACCTACTGCAATAAAGCTACACCTCCTTACCCATTCCAAATACTTCTTTTTCTTTTTGGAAACTAAGCATAGAAATAGATGAGCTCATGATGTGTTCTCATTCAAATCAGCACGCATCACATGGCCTAAAGGCCTTAAAGACTTAAACAGAACTTAAAACTGACAGCCACTGAGGTTGGTATGTAAGAAATAAATCCTCATACAAAAGCCACCCAGGGAAGTGGAGAGTCAAGTATTGAGGTCAGAAAGACTACAATGCTAAAGATACTAACCTAAAATTTGACCTGCCTCCCAGCGTAGAAAACACTAAGGTTCTGGTTTAAATAGTGGAACATGCATTTAAACTGAAGGATTAACTTAATTCAGAGAAATATTATAAAATCTAGATTTTCTAAAATAGCACATTCATAAGGTCTAGGATATGATCCAAAATGATTCAACAGCAGTTAAAAACAGCACATAAGGAAGGATTACTCATAAAAGGTGATAGATGGATGCAAGTTGCAAGACATGCCAGATGTTGAGTTAATCAGGAAGGACCTTTAAGTAAGCTAGTGTGATTATGTCCAATGAGGCAAAAAAAAGTCTCAAACAAGGGAAAAGAAAAGTTTACTCCTCAGAGAATAGGCAAATACCTTCTTCCAGGTTTTCCAGTCTTTCTATAGGAAGAAAGAAAGCACACAGTTCAAGTGTATTTTACCAGTCAAGGCTCAGCTAATACGGGGGTAGAGCCTGTAGAGCACATGTGATACTTAATGCCAAGTCTCAGGCTCATATGAGGACTAAAACTTCAGCATAGAACTACAAAGTGCTTTCCCTCCATTCACCTGCTACCACAATGTGAGCTATCTACGGTTGTTTGTCAAATACATCTTGTCTTGTCTTGTCTTGCCAAGATGAGGGCATACTAGAAAGAACAAAACAAAACAAACAAACAACCACCACCTTTCCAAACAGAGTCCACTAATGACAACAAAAATCCCAGAGAGCACCACAACAATAATTAATACACAGGGCATGCATCATATTTACATATGTCAGGGATGTTAGAATGTTGCAATCTGGAAATGTAAACTATGCTGTGGTGCTATAAATGAGATGTTCCCTGCAGGCTAACGTATTTAAACACTTGGTCCCCTGTTGTTTATGGTGTTGCTTAAGAAGGCTATGGAGCTTTAGGTTTGTGGAGACTTACTGCAGGAAGGATGTCCCCAAGGTGCCCTTTAAAAGCTTATAGCCTTGCCCCTCTTCTATTTCACCCTCTGCTTCCTACATGTGGATTAAGATGTGATTTCTCTCCACCAGTTGCTTTTGGTCATGATGTTTTATCAAAGCAAGAAAAGGTAACTGTGCTTCGGGCTGTTGAGATGTAGTACACAGGAAAAATAAGCGCTGGGAACTCTAACAGCAGAAGACAAATGCAAACAGAACCTGTAACAGACAAGAGGAATGTTACTGAGACATTCTAGTAGTTCAAACATGGCAGAGGATAAAAGTCCAAGCTTCAGGATATCTCAATGGAAACTTTGGGAATTGAAAAAAAATTCTAAAGAGAACTAAGAAAAAGACTGAAAGGAAAACCAGAACGGAATATCCAGAAACCATGGGACCATGACAAAAGGAATAATTTTCATGGGAACTAGGAGATGAAAGACAGAAAGTAACAGAAGAGTTATTTGAATCAATAAAGTTAAGAATTTAGCCCCAAATACCATCAACCATCAAGCCACAGATGCAGGAAGATCAAAGAACACAAAGAGGGATAAATGCAAAACAAACCTACCCTGAATTAAATTTATCTCATTCTCCTAAAAGTCAACAATGAGGGGGGGAAATCCCAAGGAAAGACAAAACACTTTATTCATAAAGCAGCAAGAATCACAACTACATTCCAGAAAAGTGCAGTGAAATATTTAGTGTCAAGAAGGAGAAGTACAGTTGATACGATCTGCACTGCTTGACATTGAACCTTCAAAGTGAAAGGTAAATAAGACCTGACTTATACAAGAGAGAATGTTGGAAATGTGTCCTAGTATGGCAGCCTTACTAGGAATATTCCCGGAAGTGCTTTTCAGAGAAGGAAAGTTTATTGGGAAGGATGTTCTTGGTGGGTGGGGGTGCGGAGAGCATCAGAGAATAAGCAAATGAAGGTGTGCTGGGTAGTTTTATGTCAACTTAATGTAAGGTATTATATTAAGAGAGGAGGGAACCACAATTGGGAAAATGCCTCCATAAGATCAGGCTATAGGCAAGTTTGCAGGCCATTTTCTTAATTAGTGATTGAATTGGGCACAGAGCCCAGCCCATTGTAGTGATACTCCTTGTCCTAGGTTCTACAAGAAAGCAGACTGAGCAAGCCATGAAAGGCAAGCCAGGAATCAGCACCCCTTCAAGGCCTCTCCCTGTATTAGCTCCTGTCTCCTGGTTCTTGCCCTATTTGAGTTCTTGACTTGAGTTCCTTTGATGAGTACTATGATATGAAAGCTAGATAAACCCCTTCTTCCCAGACTTGCTTTTGGTCATGGTGTTTCTTCATAGAAATAGAAATTCTAATTTCTATGAAGTTAGAAAAAAGTTGGTTTTTTTTTTCATTCTTAATTGATATAACTAATCTCTATTCCAAATTATAATAAACATGATTATTCAATTATATATGTATAGATATAAATATTTTACTTGATTGTGCTTGCAAATGGGTGTAATGGATGACAGGAATGATTAAATAATTGGTGATATGACAATTGATCCTGTGGTCAGGTACAATGTGAATGGGAGTGTGGATGGAGGCATAAGTAAGTAGAACACAGAACATACTTGGACTCATGTCAATACATATTTATCACACCTGAAAAGTGGACCAATATAAACTATGCATTTTGGGTAATAATGAGAGATGTCAACACAACCAGTGTAGGCTTTTCTGGGGTGGGGGTGTTGATAACTGAGGGGCAAGGAACATAAGGGAAATCTTGTGACTTCCCAGATTTGTAGCACATTTAGAATAGCTCTAAAAATAAAACCTAGCAATTCCCTAATCAATAAAACTGGGAAGTCTACAGAAATAGAAGTTTTTGTTCAAGGCAAAAAACTTGTTTTGATAAAAGATCCATGAAACTGAAAAAAGCCTCAGCTAATCTAAGGGCGGAAAAAGAAAAGTACCATAAATTATCAACGCAATATCAAGAATGAAAGCTCTTCATTGCAGATCCTTACAAATTTTAAAATGAAAAGGCTATTAATACCGGTGCTAACCAATTCCACTACCTAGAAAAGAATCAAAGCAGATTCCTTGAAACTTCTACTTGTTGTGTGATATTTTCCTAAGGAGACATGAACAAACACTTTCAAATAAGGCACCAAAAGGAGACCAAAATATGATTCCTCCAAAGTCTCATTTTGGGGAACTAATGAGTTTATCAGGCTTACTTGTAGAAGCATGAGTAACCCCAAAGCAGACACATCACTGAAAGTCTCTCTTAGGCATGGATGACAACTTCCCCATAGCTGAGTAGATGGAGCCCTCTTCAGTTATTCTTCCACAGTTGATATGCTCTAGTACCTCCCAAGAGCAGTAGGACATATTTCCAATAGGGCTACCTTGCATATAGCTGGGTAGGAGGTCAGGAAGGAGCAACTGAAATCCTGATACCTTTCTTCTACATGGAAGTGTCAACAGACTCCATCTCAGGGGTCACTTGAAAGTAGTCACAGCTCTTCTGATAATAATAATACTTAGTACACTTGGAACACAATAATCTACCACATTACCCAAACCAATAGAAGATAAGAAAGAAGACATGGATAGACTTCTATCTATTAACTAAATTTAATTCATTATGAAATAACTGCCAAAAATGCACATATGGCTTCATCTCAAAAATTCTATAAATTACTTAGGGGGAAGGTTGCCAATCATATACAGGAAATAGAGGAGTAAAAAAAATCTGTCATACAAACCAACGCACCCACAAAACATTTGACCCCAAATTTGTCCTGCCTACAAGAAGTATAGGAACAAGGATAGGGCAGAGACCAAGGGAACGGCCAACCAATGACTAGTCTAACTTAAGATCCATCCTAAGGGCAAGAACCAATCCTTGACACTATTAATGGTAGTCTGTTATGCTAGCAGACAGGAGTCTAGAATAACTCTCCTCTGAGAGGCTTCACCCAACAGCAGATGCAGAGACCCACAGCCAAACATTTGACAGAGCTCAGGAAGTCTTGTGGAAGAGTTGGGGGAAGTATTGAGTAACCTGGAGGGTATAATGACTCCACAAGAAGACCAACAGAGTCAATTAACCTGAACCATTGAGAGCTCCCAGAGATTGTACTACCAACCAAACAGCATACAAGGGCTAGACCTCGGCCCTATTGCTCATATTTAGCAGATGTGTAGCTTGGTCTTTATGAGGGTCCCCATAAAACTGGGCTGGAGCTTACTCTGACTCTGCTGTGTTTCTATGGCTCCTGTTCCCCTAATTGTGCTGCCTGTCTGGCCTAAGTGGGAGAGCATATTCCTAATCTTGCAGTGACTTGAGGTCTAGGATGGGTTGGTACCTAGGGGCAAACCTCCCCCTTTAGAAGTGAAGGGAATGGGAGAATGCAGGGAGGGGCTCTATGAGCAGGAGCCTGGGACCAGGCTGATACTGAAATGTCAAATGAATAAATAAATGAACTAATGGGAAAAAATTGAGAACTCAGAAGAACCTTAATATCAAAACTTGGTAAAGACGAAATGAATACTAATTATTATAGACACATTAACACAAAAATCCTTAACAAAACATTAGCAAGTTAGTATTCACAAGAACACTTCACAATTGGGGAAAATTCATCTAAGGAATACAAAGATGATTGATTGATTAAGTGGAAGCCATCAATCAATTCACCTTACTAACAGAATAAAATGAGAAAGTATACCTCCATTTTAATAGGAACAAAAAGGTATTTGCCCAGATACAATACACATTTAGGACATTGCCAGGAAATTACAAGCACTGGGTAAGTTCTTCAATCTAATAAAGGACATTTACAAAATAACCCCTGAAGCTAATATATTTTATGAGAAAAATATGAATTTTCCTCCCATACAATTATAAAGAGAGCCAGGACACCTTTTGTCTTACCTTTTCAATATTATACTAGAGTTTTGGGTTAAGAGAGTAAGATAAAAGGAAAAGCAATCAGAGAACAAGTGAGATAGTCTCTATTAATAGAGGGCACGGTTGTTCATGTGGAAAATCCAAATGAACGCACCAACAATTACCATTGAAACAGTAGTTAAAATTAAGAGAAAGTGAGCAGCAATTACCAGTGAATACATACCGTGAAGTGCTGTGCTTTTTCACCAAAGGTAAGAACCAGTTACCAAGGTGTTTGCAATTGAACCAATTCCAAGTGAGGACTAAAACTGTTCTGTTGGGTACAAAATAATAAGTATAAGGTTAATACACAGAAATCAATGCTTTTTATATTAGCCAAAAGGGAAAGTTGAATATGAGTTTCTATTAATTTATAACAGAAAAACAAAAAATGTTCCACAGCAAATGTAAGTCTCTATACTGAAAATAGCAGTGCAGTACCGAAGAAAACAAATATAAACTAAAGAAGAAAGATATGTTATGTTTGCAGATTGGAATGTTCAATACTGTTACATGTCAAATTACCCTAAATTTATCCACAAATTCAACATACTTATAGTAGCTGATTTGATGAGTCAACTTGATTAGGTCAACAGATGCTCAAAGAGCTATTGAAACAGCTTTCTAGTGTGTTTGTGAAGACATCTCTTGCCCACATTACCATTTGAATCAGTGACTAAGATTCAGCTCTATCCCTATCATTGGGCACCATCAAGTCCACTGTGTTTCATACAGGACAAGAAAAAAAAAGCAAGGGCAATTATCTCCCTCTCCCTCTCCTGCTCCCTCTCCCTCTCCTGCTCCCTTTCCTTCTTCCTCTTCCTTTCCCTTTCCTTCCTTCCCTCCTCCCCTTCTCTCTATCTCTTCCTTTGCCTTAAACATTGACATCCCTTGTTCACAGATGTCCTGCTTAGTTTTCTCAGCTTGACACAAGCTAGGGTCATCTGAGAAGAGGGAAGCCTCAACTGAGAAAATATTTCCAATGTTAGATTAGCTTGTAGGCAATTCTATCAGGCCAATTTCTTGATTGATTGATACAGGAGGGCCCACGCCATGGTGGGCCGTGCCAACCATAGACAGATGAGCCTGGGTTGAGTGAGAGATAGGAAGCAAGGCAGTGAGTAAGCAGCATTTTTTCATGGTCTCTTCTTCACTTCCTGCCTCCAGATTTCTATGTGAGGTCCCATCCTAACTTCCCTTAACGATGCATCATGATGTCGAAGTTTAAGCCAAACCCTTTCCTCCTCAAAGTAGTACTGGTCATTGTGTTTATCACAGTAATAGAGAGATAACTAGAAGAATAGGCTTCTGGGTTTCAGTATTTATATCAGTTCCTCTACATACACATTCACTAGAGATTAGTGGAGATTAGATAGCTAGCTGATAGATACATAGATAGATAGATAGATAGATAGATAGATAGATAATAGATAAATGATAGAATATAATAAATATATATATGATAGATAGATAAATAGATATATAGATAAACAGATGATAGAGAAATAGATGATAGGATATAATAAATATAGATGATAGATAGATGATAGATAGATAATAAATATGGATGATAGATAGATAGATACATAGATAGATAGGTAGGTGATAGATAAATGATAGAGTATAATAAATATAGATGATAGATAGATAGATAGATAGATAGACAGATGACAGACAGACAGATGATAGATAGAATATAATAAAGATAGATGAGAGATAGATGAGAGATAGATAATAAATATAGATGATAGATAAATAGATTACAGATTAGTGATAGACAATTGCTGATAGATGATAGATAGATAAATAGATAGATAGATAGATAGATAGATAGATAGAAAGATAGAGTCGAAAATAGACTTTGCTATCTCCAGACAACCATAATACAAGACTCAGTGAATTCTTTGAAAATTTTGTCAAAATTACATGGAAATACAAATGAATAGAAGTTATATGAGTCAGGGCTGAGGAGATAGCTCAGTGAGTAAAGTGCTTTCTGTGCAAGAATGAAAACCCAAGTGCAGATCCTTAGTAGTCACATAAAAGTCTCTGCAGCCCCAGATCTGGGAGGACAGAGATGTATGCTGGACCCCAAGGACTAGATCATCTAGTCTAGTCAAAAAGGTGATCTAGCTCAGTGAGAGAGCCACAGAGGGAGATGCCCAATGTCAACTTCTGTCCTCTGCACAAGTGAGCATAGGCTAATACATGTGTGCATGCAACACACACACACACACACACACACACACACTCATACATACACACATGAGCATACAGAGATGCACACAAAATTTTTTATTTTATTTTATTTTTTGAGGATTTCATGTAATATGCTTTAATCATAGTCATCTACACCCTCATTTTTCCCAGATCCACAGCTCCTTCGCTACCTATCCAACTTTGTGTTTCCTTTTTTTTTTTTAAAATTATTTTCAGTTTGTATTGATCATATACTCTCCAACATAGGACATTCAGGGAGAGACAGCCAGTGTTCTTTAATGGCACAGACTCTGGTGAATTGACCACAGACAATTTTTAGAGAGTATCAAGGACAAGTTTATCATTGAAGAATATTGGAAGATATGAAACATCATAAACTGTTATTTTTTTATATAAAACAGTAGTAAGTGGAAGAGTTTGATTTGGAATAAAATGAATGGAATAGAGTACAGAGCTGAGAAAGTGGAGCCCACACATTCAGTGTCAAAGCAATTCAACTTGGAAAGATGTTCCTTTTAACAAATCATATTGAAATAGCTTAAGTATAGAGAAAATGAACACCAGTCTTACCTCACACTTCAAACAGTAATTAAGCTGAAAGGCAGCTTAGTTACAAAGGCTGAAATTAGTTGAAAGTACAAAACATCTAGAAGAAAAGAGCATAAAATACTTGTAGCTTCAAGGTAAGCAAATATGTTTCAGCTCCAGTAAAAACAAACAAAAACTGTAAGAGAAAAAATTGAGCAGTTAGATTCTCACAAACTTAAGAACATTAGCTCTTTGAAAGACCAATAAGTAAATAAATTAAATGAATGAATGAATGAATGAATAAATAAATAAACAAGTGACAAGGGAACTATGTAATAGAACTCTTGACTAGAATACCTGAGTCTCTGGCTTCTATATCCAGCATCACGCAAAGGAAGGGTCTGTGAGATGGCTCAGTAGATGGATGGGCTTGCTGCATGAGCATGGAGACCTGAGTTTGATCCCTGGATCCCTTGTAAAGATGAAAGAAGGACGCTCCACACAGTTGACCTCTGACCTCCACATTCACTCCATGACACATATTTCCAGGCACAAATGTTATGCACAGCACATGTAATAAGATTTGTTTTTAAAGTTTCAAAGGAAAAAGAAATTTGCCAATCTTGTATTTTATATCTCAGACTGGCAATATAAGTTGTAATCATAATAAATTCTAGCAGCTTATTAATAATAAAGACAACCTAATAAAACATGGACAAAAGATTTCAACAGACACAGAGAAGGTATGTTAGTGGCTAGTGATTTCATATGCACAAGATAAGCAACTGCATCAAGAAAATGAAGAAAATTCAAACCACAGCACGGTATTCCTCCTCACCTGCCCATGATTTCACCAGCAAACTCAAGAAGACTGACAGACACTAGAAGCTCAACTCATCATTTGAACAACTGGGCTTCCATTGGCTCCTAAGAGCATGAAATGATTCAGCTGTTTGGGAGGAGTCCATAGCTTCTACAGAAGCCCAGTGTAGACTTACACATGCCTCATATCCTCAAGAGGAAAGAAAACCTTCTGAGAACAACTTGGTTACACTTGTTCAGGCCATTGTTATATACATTTTTTAATGAAAACAACTTGGCCACCTACTTAGGATGCATATTGCTACTGTAGGCTCCTATTTTAACCTAGGACTGAGAAATAGATAAAAATGAGAACCCAGCTTCAGCCCATCAGAAAGCTACCAGGTGAGGGGTAATGTGACTTCCGACAGGGCAAACATCTCTAAGCAGAGATGGATGCCTGAACTCCTTTGCTTTCTGCTTGCACAGAAAAGTAAGGGGTGGGCATGGGGTAGCTCATGCGAGGCTTTTAAAATAATCAGCTGAAATTTTGACAAATTCTTAATGGTTACCTGCAGGCTAGAGAGCCATTTGACGATAGATAGGGCTCCCTGTTCCTATTCTTCTTGAGGGAATTTTGAGTGATCAACTAACCCATTGACCTACACAAAGGATTCCTATTTTGCCTCTTTCTAGGTCTGATTCTGTGATTCCTTGTTGTTCTTGGAAAATGACTTAATGTAGTTTCCAAAGGCAGGTGGCACTCTACTTTTCCACTTTGCCACAAGGTGTCCTTGTTTTCCCTCTTTCTCCGACACCTTACAGGGGTCTAGAAAGTTTGGTCCTGTTCAGAATCCAGGTAGGAGGGTGAAATAGTATAGCCTACTCTGTGGAGCATCCCTTTTGTGTCCCCCAAGAAGCCAAGCCTCAATTCTGCCAGTTCTTTCTCCTTACAGTTGTCCTTTGGAGCTAGCCCATTAGGTAGGTGTCCTGGATGGTTTTATGTGTCAACTTGATACAAGCTGGAGTTATCACAGAGAAAGGAACCTCCCTTGAGGAAATGCCTCCATGAGATCCAGCTGTAAGGCATTTTAATTAGTAATCAAGGGTGGGAGGGCCCGTTGTGAGAGGTGCTGTCCCTGGGCTGGTAGTTCTGGGTTCTATAAGAAAGATAGCTGAGCAAGCCAGGGAAAGCAATCTAGTAAGCAGCATTCCTCCTTGCCTTCTGCATCAGCTCCTACCTCCAGGTACCTGTGTGAGTTCCAGTCCTGACTTCCTTTGGTGATCAACAGCAATGTAAAAGTATAAGCTGAATAAACCCTTTCCTCCCCAACTTTCTTCTTGGTAATGATGTTTTGTGTAGGAATAGAAGCTCTGACTAAGACAGGTATGGTTACCATAAAGTCTTATGGGGAACAGATTAAAGGCCTAAGTGGATGTGATTATTGACAGGGGCATTGCTATATCAGAGACACCAATGTCTCAGGCTCCTGAGAACAGCAAGCCTCCCTCTAGTCCAAGTATGGATGTGAAGAAACAATTGACCTTTAGCTAAACTCAGTATGTATGGGATAGCTTCCCCCTCCTGGATGACTGCAGCCTGAGGCTGCTCCATGATAAAGACCTTCTACTGCAGTTATCTAACTCTACTCTTGATTCTCTCCCTATATAATAAATGAGTTTCTGGGCTGCTGGTGCTGGTACATATCCATTCCAGAGCATGAATCACCCAAACCCAGCTTTATGTTACTCGTGTCTACCCTTTATCCATTCTCTACTGCTAGAGTCAGATCAGGTCAAAAGCCAAACATGTCATGTCATGGCAAGGCCCTGCACACCTGGTCTAACTAAGAGTTACTAGCTGTTGATTTGAAAGGAAAAGGTATGTTGGCCATTTCTTAACATGACAAGGGTTATTAAATGACTGCAACTCTGAGCTTGTTCCTCATTGATGAAGAATTCTGAGGCGGCCTTCAATAAAACAATGCTCTCAGTTCTATTTTATTTGATGTTTGTCCAGAATCTATAAAATGCATGCTCACTAAGTATGAATTTATTGTGCAGAACTGTAAAGAACAGCATTTTTTAAAACAGAACATTTTAAAACAGAATGGTTTTTACTGTTACTGGTACACTTGCAGGTTTGCTGCAGGTGATTGGAGCTGAATACGTAACTGCATTTTGAACTGAAAGAGTTCTTTGGAGAAGACAGGATCTCCCTGCCTTCACATTCTGGATTTTAACAAGTTTCTAAATATAATCCTTAGGAACCCTTCTGGGCATCAGCATAAGTAAGATAAAGCAAGTATCTTTATTTAGTAACTGAAGTCACATAGCTTGAGGTTCTGCGAGTGACTTTCTGATGTGATTGAGTTTATTTTTTGTACTATAGTAAATTGGGAGATTTTTAAAGTTTGATATTAGGTGTAAATTAAGGCTATCCAGGACACTACATATTTTTATATGGTAGCCTCATAGGGATGAACTTTCTTATTTTAATTGATTTATGGTAGGACATGGAGTGATGGGTCTCTCCTCTCTCTCTCTCTCTCTCTCTCTCTCTCTCTCTCTCTGTGTGTGTGTGTGTGTGTGTATGTGTGATTATACTTTCTTTAGATTTGTCTCCTTCATTTCTATCTTGTACTCAACATGACCTCCTGCCTTAGCTTGTTCCACAAACTGTCTTCTCTTCTGCTCGATCTCACAGGTGTTCCACCACCCTTCCCCCAATCCACCCCTTAAATATCTCAGGGTTCCCTTCCTGGTTTTCAAAGGTGGACATTGTAATTTATTAGTTGCCCAGGTATGAGAGCTAATAAAGGACATTAGACATCTGTAAGCAGAGGGACTCTTGACTTCTCACATAATGTTAATGAATCCCCAGTTTGTTTTGAATCCCATTACTATTCAGTATTGGACTGTGATCACTTAGTTCCTAGCAGCAGTAATCTTCACATGGAATACCTTTGCTTCTCATGTTTACTTGTCCTTGTCCATTGTGACTTTTGGTTATCTAGCCCTCCCTCCCTGCTCCTGGTCTCTTGTTTTTAGTACCACTGTGAACAGACAAACCCATACCTAGCAGACATGGCAGGAAGTGTTGAACATGGGAGCTGAGTGGTGAATAAATATTGTTGCTTTGACCTTCAAAGCACACTGAACTAGAGAGAACGTCAATGTGAATGCCTCAATGGGACACCAGGAACTTCGAGCTCTGCCTTTGATGTTTGTGACACAGAGTCATTTGTCTCCTTCATGAAATTAATCTTTCTGCAGGACCTTGTTCTGAGTTCTTGACCCTCTACCATTTAAAGGTACTTCCTGATCTCATTTATGTCTTGATTGCTCAACTTTTATCTACAGATAAAACTTGCATAACTTTTTACCACATTCCTCACAAAGTTTATCTTAGATGCATCTACACCAACCAAGTAATTCTAACTAGGAATGCACATGGTTACTGTAATCTTTTAGATAATGTGCTTGAATCCCCCCCCCCTAAAATTATGTGATCACTCCATTCTTAGGATGGCAAGTGATGGAGGGAGATATTTGAAATCTCTTTGATGACCCTCATGCACATCACATAGGAAGGCAGCCAAGATATCTGCTCTTGGATTCTAGTGTGAGTAGTGTATAGTTCCTCTGCCTTCTCCTTTGTAAGACAAGCATCCAAGAATGGCCTCAGAGTGGTGTTAACAGTAGATGCAGTAACAGAATACAGTAACTCACAAATCATATGGGGATCCTAACATACTGTGTGGTACAGATCCAAAACTATAGATCTACTGATAGAGCCTAGACTACATAGTAATTTCCAGGCCTAGTGCAACCTTGTCTCAAAACACTCACACTCACACACGAGTGCGTGTGCGTGTGCGTGCACACACACACACACACACACACACACTATTTGACTGTCTTATGACTAGTGTTTTATGTGTTTTAATCAAAATGGCCTGAATTTAAATGTTCAAGTTCAATGTTGCATTTCAGCACACCACTTTCTACTCCATACCTTCCCTTCCCCTCTTTGGACTTATGAAGTGACAGTGACTACATTTCAAGAGTAAAGTTATTGACTGCATGGCATCCAAAGCCTGTGGTACTGAGGAAGCATAGCCGCTGTTTGTTTTCTCCTTTACCTCTGACCTTAAACTGTGGATCCTGAGCCCCCAGATGGCATTACACAAAACCATAACTGGGAAAACATATTGTCAGAAGTAAGAGGTTTCTTGATGCACAGCAACTAAATCCAACTGAAAATCAACACATGATGAATCTGAAGTGTTTCTGTCAGGCTTGTCCATATGATGTCACCCAGCTTCATGGCTGCCCTTCTGCTGAACACACCGCAGGCATGCCTTGCATGCTTTGCAATGTGCATTCATTTCACAATGCCCATGCACAGTGCCTGAAGCACTGTGCTCCTATTTGAAGCTGTTGTACATGATGAATTAGTATTTCAACTGTACACACAGAGTTTTCTGCTCTTGCAGAAGCATGGTGGTTTAATTATAGGAGGCAAAGTCTTCTCATATTTTCCTGTTATCGTTCCTCAGTATGTAACTATTAAAGCAGCAAAGCTCTAGCTCACACTGTATCAGAATATTTGCTTTTAAAATTTGCTGTTTGAGTCACTAACTTGAGTTTTATTCTTTAAAGACTCATTAAATGTGTTGTGGCTTGAGATCAGAACAGAACTTCAGATAAGATCTGAGCTACCACTAGTCATGCTTCTGCCATCATTATTATATTCTTATATGAAGCAGCACTCTCAGCACTGGAGAATATGAAATTAAAATATCAACCAACTCTGAAAACCATTCAAAGTTGTTCTGGGTCCTTCAGCATCAAATATTCAACCAAGATTAAATACCTTTTAAAAAGATAATATTGTTTTAATTTCTCTCTGTGTGTTTGTGTGTATGTGTGTACATATGCATAGGTGTGCATGTGCTTAAAGAGGGCAGAAAAGGGCATCAGATCCCCTGGAGCTGTTGTTACAGGAAATTGTGAGCCACTCAAGGTGACTGCTGAGAACCAAATTCTATGATTTAATTCCTTATATAAAAATAAAGACACTTATCCCCACTAGTATTCAAGCTTGCTTTTGTCTTTAATAAATAGAAATCTATATATGTACCAAAGAATTGTTTTAAAATATATTTCTTTAAGATTTATTGACAGTAAATATTTGCTTTTATAACTACTTTGTATGCCTATATATCAAGAACTGCCAATTGTAAAAGTTCCAACAACTGCTGCTATATAAGGACTACTGGGTCCTGTCTCTCTTAGTTGGGCAAAAGAGGTAGATAACTGCCTAGGTTTTAAAGCATGAATCCTGATTATATAAGTTCAACTGGTTTTGACTATATACACAATCCTGAATGCCATCTTTCCAAATGCTGAAATCTCTAAAGATCTAAATGTCCGATGTCTAATTTCTTGAGAGTCACAACAGCAAAGCTTAAAATCCAGAGTCTGAATCCCTAAATGATAGTTCGTGTGACACAAAAGCTCTGTAGGAGGAGTAGAAAACAGAGCTGTGAGGGAGGATGGTTATGTGGTAGAACAATAAAAATTGGTTCAGTATAAAATATGTTCTTGGCATTCCTTCTTGATCAAGAAATGCCAGGAGCTGTTTGTGTCACACTGGCCTGAAGAAGGCAGGGAAGTAACTGGCTGGTTTGAAAATAGTTATGTGCACAGTAGGATATGAAGATGTGGAGGCAGTGGTGTTGCTGGGCACTCAGCAAGTTTTCACCAATTTCACACTCTAAACTTGAATGCAGTAGAATGGTTAACAAATATTCCACACAGCATAGAAGCGCTGGCAAATCTGACAGGAGCAGCTCATATCCTACAAGAATTTTAAAACAAGAGTGTCACATAATGAATGTATCCTCCTCAGAGTCATGCCTTGAACAAAACCCAGCAGTTATTCATTGTGGTGCAAATCTTCAGAGTGAAGCACAGTTCAGCCAAATCCCCAGATTGCCCCGAGAAGTGTCTATTATCCAGCTCTGTAACACGTGTCTGCATGTGCCCATGTGTTATTCCCTTCCCCCCCCTTTTAAAGCTGTCTATTTACGATTTAAGATCACCAATGTCATTTATGATAATTCTCTACACTTGATATTTTATTTTTGTGTTATTGCCAATACTGGAAGTATAAATTATGTAAAATCTTAGAGAGTTCTAATTCATTTAATGCCTTCAGTTTTGCTACCAAGTTGATTTACCCTGTTGCTGCTGCCAATTCCTGCACTGAAATTAGAACTATCTTCCCCAGGCTTCCATCTTTTAGCAAAGACCAGTGGCTGTTCAGGATCCCTCTGGGTTTTCCAGGCCCCCAGCCTTTCAGGCTAAGCAACTACTAGATTCTCAGGTTCTCCAGGGTGAGATAGACACTGTGGGACTATTCCAAAAGTAAAGCCACACAGCCTCAAGGATGAAGCAACTACAACATTCTCAGACTCTCAGATTGAATACATATATTCATACATATATTCATTCTACCCATTATTTTCCTCTAACACTAATACTATGTCCAATAAAATATCATTTCACAGGGCTTAAAGAAAAACCACAGGCATGAGGGTGTTTTTTTCTTTTCTTTGTTTTGTTTTGTTTGTTTGTCCTTAATCTTTATTTATTTATTTATTTATTTACACTCCAGATTTTATTCCCCTCCTGGCCTAACCTCCTACTGTTCCACATCCCATACCAACTCCCAGGCCCTGTCTTTACAAGGATGTCCCCAACACCCATCTCTCATCCCCACCCCATCAGACCTCTAAACTCCTTGGGATGTCCAGTCTCTTGAGGGTTAGGTGAATCTTATCTGACTGAACACAGACCTGGCAATCATCTGCTGTATATGTGTTGGGGGCCTCATACCAGTTAGTGTATGCTGCTTGGTTGGTGGTCCAGTATCTGAGAGATCTCGGCGGTCCAGGTTAATTGAGACTGCTGATTTTTCTACAGGATTGCCCTCCTATGCAGCTTCTTCCAGCTTTTCCTTAATTCAACCACAGGAGGGGTCAGCAGTTTCTATCCATTGGTTGGGTGCAAATATCTGCATCTGATTCTTTCAACTGTTTGTTGGGTCTTTGGGAGGGTGGTCATGATAGTCCCTTTTCTGTGAGCACTCCATAGTCTCAGTAATAGTGTCAGGCCTTGGGGCCACCCCTTGAACTGGATCCTACTTTGAGCCTGTCACTGGGCCTTCTTTTTCCTCAAGCTCCTCTCCATTTTCATCCCTACAGTTCTCTGACAGGAACAATTATGAATCAGACTTTTAACTGTAGGATGGCAACCCCAACCCTCACTTGATGCCCTGTGTTTTCGCTGGAGGTGGGCTCTACATGTTCCCTCTCCCCACTATAGGGCATTTCATCTAAGGTCTCTCCCTTTGAGTCTTAAGAGTCTCTCACCTCCCGGGTCTCTGGTACATTGACCTTTTTGAGTCAAGGGCAAACCTGGAGCATTTTCTCTTATGTTCACATAATACTTAAGATTCTATGTTATCTGGGAAAAATCAAATGGAAAATATGATCTTCTATCCTACTGACTAAACGTTATCAAATAAAATGGTCAGAGTGGATTCTAAGAAGCAACTGTCAGTCACTGTGGTGTAGACTGTTCCCTAGTATGGAGCTACTGAGTTGCTATTATCATTGGCCATTCACTGCCTCTAAGGAAATGGACATCTTTTCATCGTGACTATTCACTATTGTCCTCTTGTTGAGAACATGTGTGCTGCTAGTTATTGATTCTGAAAAATCTGCCTCTAATTTGACCTCTGCCTTTACTCTTAAGAAGTGGGAAAAAGCAAGAGAAACCATCTTCAGCTGAACAAAGAAAGGCTTCAGTGTACCTGAAAGACATATGCCTGAACCTGACATACTGGAATCAGAGCTGTTTAATAAGCCCAGAAGAATGGCATTCCTATTACCCTTGCTGCTTTTCAGCTGGGATTAACATGTGGTTCAATGTCTATGAATGTGTCTCCACCCCTTGCGAATTTTCTGAGCTCTGTGCTGGCTGATAAGTGTTACATTTAACTCCAGTTCTAATTACACAACTTAAATGTAGTATGGCTTACATCGTCTTCTTTTGCTGCTGATATTCTCTGTGATCGTTAATGTTTGTGAATTGAGAATCAGATTCTCTTCTTATTAAACGTAGGGACATTCCAGGGGACATTTATATAAGAAAAATTGGTAAGTGGTAGGTGGTCACTCATCATTTTCTTTCTAAACTATGCTGCCTATAGGGAACAGGGATTGGGCTTTCTGAAGCCTTCCATGTCGGGTCATTGGCTCTGGTGCATGGCAAGCACGTGTGCAGTTGCTATGGGAATTCACTGGCTATACTATCCCTGCAAATCGCTTCTTCAAAGAAGACTTAATCTAATGAAATCTTAACTGGCATGAAGAACATATTTAGCCATTTCATAAAATATTCTCGTAGCCTCTTTTAAAGATTCAGAAAGTAGATAGGTCTAACAATTAATATCCTGTTAAATTAAGACTATCATGAACAAAAACATGCCTTATCTTAAAAGAGTATATGTGTGCAGATAGCAAAAAGGAAATGAGACACAGATGTAGAATAGAGTAGAAAGCATATTTAATATACAGCCCCAAAATGAGGTTCAGTGATAAACACTCAGATCCCCTCACAATTATAATATAAATGTGTTTGATTTATAAGCGGCACAGAAAACTTGAAAGTAAGAACTAGTCCCCCTGTCCTCTCTGTTTCTTTGGAAAGCATAAAGTGAGAAGTCAAGGCTCCCTGGCATGAGGATGATCAGAGATGGGTTATACCTCACACTCAGCAGATCTCTTCCCACACACCTGAAATCAAACCTCCAAGACACATCATGCATCTGAGTGAAAGAAAATTTGTGTTCCTTTCTGTTTTCCCCTAAGGAACTTGGATAATAAGCCACTATTTTCCCTCCACCATCATCCTCATTTATACTTCTTCTAGTTCTATAAATTAATTGAGAAAACTATTCTTAGTGTCTAAGCTCATTTGGTCTTGAGACCGAAATGATAGAAGAGAAAGTTATCAACCAGCAGGAGGGATTGAAAGCCCTCCTACCCCCTGTTTTTGTATTCTCTGATGAATTGTATGACAAGATACCACTAATGAAGCTCACGTTAAAGGACCAGTCTTCATGTGGACACAAAAGCCAGAAGTTTAGTGACAGTCATCAACCCCTGTGCTGGCATTTCATAAAGAGAAACCTCATCTCAAGCACACCTGCTTCTAATGGCTGCTAATTACACACGACAGGCTGATAGCTGGGTTATAAGTGAGAGGGTGAGTTTTTCTGGCTTCTTTCTAATATCACACCACAACAATTACGGAGAAATGTATTCAAACAGCACTCCTGTCAAAAGAAGGAAAGAGAAATACAAAGAGTAATTGGGGAACTTGGCTTAATGGGAGAGCAAATGATAAAATGTGATGAACTTTTAGAGGAAAAGGGATTATAATAAAGGAGCGCTTCCCAGCCCCAGGACTGTCAAAGCCAATGGAAAAGTCAGGGCAATGTTCTTCTTTTAATATCAGCATCTATTTAATTAGAAAAAAAGATGAATATAAAATGATGCCAATTAGCTAATGGCATAGCGCTGCCCTCACCTGCCTTATAGAAACACTTCCTTTTCCAAGAGAGCACTATGCTGTGTCAGACACAGTTAGCACAGAGAGGGTGGTGCTGAGTTATGGCTAACTAGTCCCAAGTGGCAGCATTTTAAACTGGAGTTTTAAAACTCTGTTTAATCCAGCTGTGTGATGGTTTCAGTTCTGAGTTAATTAGAATTAGGTGATTTTTTTTCCCTAAATAACAAAAAGGTTTTATTAAGTATAAAAATATAAATAAAAATGTGCCTCCCTCCCATAGGCTGGAGGGCGAAAAGGAACAGAGGCAGAGACCAGGGTTCAGACAGCCCTGGATATGGACAGAGTGAC
>JADRCD010192319.1:0-14719 GCA_019843815.1 Montemys delectorum
CAAGCATGGTGCTGTCTTGCTCTTATTCATTTGGGGGAAAGATATGGATTTTCCTTACTCACATCTGATAACAATAATCTATCCAGTGTTTATAGGGTATGTTGTCATGGTGAAAATAGAAGGTAAGAAGCAAGCAATTGCATGCAATTAAGATACATGTTTTGAGAGGGATTTTCATTTCTGAATATCCAAGAATTACTAATCAACACAGCTTAAAACCTACTTTGTTACACAACAACAACAGAGAAAAACCAGATCTGATTAAAGAGAGACCCCCAAGAGAAGGAAGCCTTAGATTTCTCACACCTGTGCCTTCCATAGCTCCTATGGAAAGCTTAGCTTAGGAACTGAAACTGCTCCCCAGAGAGGTCTTGTTGGAATAGTAGAATTATTAAATAGCTAAAATGTCATGAGCAATGCATCTAGGTTACGAAGACAATACAAGGAAGGACTTCCAAAATAATGTCCCCACCTGTAGCTGAAGGCCAAAGTGATGACTATAATCCCAAAGAGCTGACAATATGAAAAACAAGGAAAGAAACGAAACAAAAAAATATAGTGGTGAGCTCTGGAATGTATTACAAGCAACCCTGGAATTCCTTTTCAAATTTTCTCTTTGCCTTACCAAATTCTGATACTTGTTGTTTTTATAATGAGTTCATGTCTCATCCTCTATTTTACTCAGAGAAACAGAAAATACTTTACCATTCCTAAAACAAAAATTAGAGAATTATGAATCCTACAGAGCTCTGTCCCTATTTCCCCTCCACTGTAATATGATCTCCCTTCCTCACATTGATATAAAACTCAGTTGTTGATTGTTGTAAAGCAGTAGATGGTAAATCATCCAAGAATCTTGCAACTCTTAAGGAAGATGGCTTCTAAAACATTATCATTAAGTCAAACTGTTTAGATGTTCAATTAACATTTGTTCTATGGACACATGATGTCATAACTAACTATCCTAGGCACCCATCCCAGGTGGTCTAAGATAAACTTTTATTATATTCATAGACTCCATGGGTCAACATCTTGGACAGAAACTGTAACAGCCCCACATTACAAGGTCGAGTCCTAGGAATTGGAGACATTTGGAGGAAAGTATGGTAGCCCACTTTAGTCCCTAGATCACTCCAGTCTGGTTTCAGATTTCACTGTTTGGTCCTGTGATTTTAAGAGTCCCAGTTTCTATAACATGCTGGTTTTGTTTATTCTCTTTCTCAGCCCTGAGAGTCTCTCTCCCAAGCCTTTGGTCAGTGTCTTAGTCAGGGTTTCTATTGTGAAGAGACCGTGAGCACAGCAACCCTCATAAAGGAAAACATTTCATCGGTACTGGCTTAAAATTTCAGAGCTTTAGTCCATTACCATCATGGAGGGACGTATGGCAGCCTGTAGGCAGGCATAGCTCTGAAGAAGGAGCTGAGAGTTCTACATCTTGATCCGAAGGAAACAGGAAAGAGACTGTGTAATACACTGGACACAGCTTGAGCATATGAGACCTCAAAGTCTTTCCCACAGAGACACACTTCCTTCAACAAGGCCACACCTCCTAATAATGTCACTCCGTGTGGGCCATGCATCCAAATATGTGAGCCTATGGGGGCCATCGCTATTCAAACCACCACAGTCAGGTTCTGACAGGGAATGAAACTAGATGCGAGTGTTTGGCTGCCACCTGGTGAGATGCCACTCTTAGAATCCTTCATCGATTTCTGGATCTTGGCTCATTGTCTGTCACTCTCTACTCCTTCACTTTCTGCATGTTTGTCATGCATCCTTTGGCCACAGACAACCTACTATTACTGTTTTACTATCCTGTATAGTAAAACAGTATAGCTTTGAAAGTTTTATTTTCTCTGGCATTATGTTTGTGATTTAAGACCCTGATTTAAACAGGATTAAGAATGACTTTTACCACCAGGTAAGAGAGACAGCCACTCCAGTGACCTTGGGGACATGTGATCCTGTTGCATCCTCCCAAACCAAAACTCTTATTAGAGCATCTCTACTTTAAGCACTTTTATTTAAGTGTATCCATTAAAATACATATTCCCAGACAGAGAGCCATTTCTTAAAGTGTCTCCAAACACTTCTTCCTTAGAGCAAGCTAGCTATCTTACAGACATTAGCTTTTCACAGGAGGAGAGGAGGTGAGAGAACGCTGGAGTGTCTGACCTGGACTCAAGAAGTCAAAGTTGAGGCTGAAAGGAGTTGTTGGTGAAGATGTAGGGAAGAGTTTGATTCCACAACGAAGGCTGGAAGCATCAAAGTCACATGCATCTGACAATGATTTAGAATCCTTCTGTGCTTTAGCCTCATCTACTATCACTGAGCTAAGTCCTCCCAAGGTTGGTTTATTAACTCCCATCCCTTTTGTTTTCATTTGTGTTCATCCTTATGCCCAAGGTGCCATGTCAAAGCCAAGCATCTCTAACAAAACAAGGCAAAATTTGTCCCACTGTTTCTAAATTGTCTGAAGGCTTGTTGCCTGTGCTCTGTCCTCTTGTTTTGTATCTCTTCCCTATGGATGAGAAATGAAAGCTGTCCCCAGTGCTCACTAAGCACTTTCTCTTACTGCTCTCTCTTCCCCTATCCAGGTAATCCCTTCCCTCTCTGTCATCCCCTTGGATGGATGGATGGATGGATGGATGGATGGATGGATGGATGGATGGATGGATAGATGGAGAGAACCAGCTTTTTTTTCTTTTTTTTTTTACTTGTATCCTATATTATCCACGTTGCAGAGTTCTTCCTCTTGACCATTAATCCCGGATATGGAATCTTGTCAAGTCTTACTTAAAAATCAAAGTGTTCTTTGTACAGCCACTAAATCTCCTTCATCTTTCATGACAGGGATATCTTCAAGGCACTCCATCCGATTTGTTGAGCATGACCTCCCCTGCCTGGGTCCTTACAGCCTTCCTTCAAGAAAGTGGGCGCTTCCAGGTGTTCTCCCACCACATCCTTCAAGAATGCTTCCAAGAATTCCCTCTACTTCACCCTTTTCTACCCCAGAGCACACCAGATGTTATAAATGCTGCTGTCCTATCTTTCTGCTTGTCTTAAGACAAATCTGAAAAGAAATATGAAGGATATATCTGGCTATCATCAAATCCTTTGGAATTACTTCCAAATAGAGGGATTTCAGTAACTGCCTCTTTACCTTGGCTGCTCTTCCAAGGAGTTCAAGTTCTTTTTTTTTTTTTTTTTCTTTTTTTATGATAAAATGAACAGCCACATTTTGCTTTGTTTTGTTTACTAATTTCATGACATACTATGTTGCATGTTTTTTAAAAAGACTCACTTCCATGTCAATTATTACCAAATGTACATTTGGATCAGAGCCAAGACCTAATGGTCCTCATTTCGGAGTTAACTGGGAGATGGCTATAACAACTTGCCCACCTTGAACTCAGAAAATTCACTGTCTTGTGTGCTAGTCTGGCATTAGATACACTTCTCCAGCCTATTTCTTGAGGAGTTGAACAATAACCCATTTTCTTAAGGTAGAGCTCGCTACCACTGTGTAGCAAAAATCACAGTGAGTTAGATCCAAAGACAGAGGAGTCAGGGCCTAAGCTAATCTCATCTACTTTTCTTTTCTAAGTTTTACTACTAGTAAAAGTAATTTCTCTTTAAAAAATGCAAATTGGACCAGTGAGATGGCTCAGCATGTAAAAAGCACTTGCTACACAAATGTGATAGAGTTTGAGCTCAGATCCTATGAAAGAAGCAAAGTGACCACTCCTAAAAACTGCCCTCTGACTTCCACATGCACACCATGGCAAATCACACACTTACACATTTACACACATAGTTGAAATAATAATAATAATAATAATAATAATAATAGCAACCCATTATTATTAAAATAATAATTTTAAAAATAAAATGTAGCCTGTGGGTCTGGGGCCAAAGAAATTCTCCCTACTCAAATTCCCCTAGAAGAAAGTGCAAATTCTGGAGCATGGGATCCCATTAATATCAGGTTGTAGAAGAGTTAGAGTGTTTGGTTGTTTTGAAATGCTTATTTTAAGATCCCATTTGATTTGATATGTGCGGAAGGCCAAGGGGACTCAAATACATAAAAGAACTCAAGTGATTCTGCTGCAAGAGGCCAGCAAACTCTACTCAGAGAGACATTATACTAATGTCTCACAAGTTATTCTCCAGAAAAGAATTTATAGAGCCAGCATTATTAAGTCAAATTACATCCTCAGAGTTATTTAATCCAATATCTAAAATATTGGATTAAATAGTTAAGCACACATCGTTCTTGCTTTGTGATGTTTCAAGTGTTTAAAAGAGAGTACAAGACATTTCCAAAACCACACCCTTTCAGCCCAGAACTCCTATTAATGATATAAGTGCAGTGTACTGATACCAGTTTAGAAAGTATTGACTTGAGTGCCTGGGCCACACCAATTGTCATCTATGCTCGTCAGAGAAAAGCACAAAGATTGCTGGAGCTCTTGCCATACTTTAAGAAAGTTGGTGAAGAGCTAGCACATCTGAAAGAAAGAAGATGGGATCTTCAGGGACTTGCTATTCATGTCACCTGAGCAATGGTCTTGCTGGCCGTGAGATCACATCCAGCTTCTCTCACTTCATGTCTTTGTACTGCTCCAGCCGCTCTTCGAGTCCTGCTCAAGCCTGCTCACCAATGCCACCCTGAACATGAGCTCCACTCTCCCGGTTTAGTTTCTTTATAATTGATAATTCATCTTAAATTATATGACTCATCTGTTTTCTAGTTACCTTCTCTCCTTAGAACAAAATCATGAAAAGAAGATTCTCGCTTTGCTTGGTGACATCCCTAGTACCAGAAATGCAGAATCATCCCGTCCCTAAATCCTGACAAAGGAAGAGTGAAGGCTGAGGCCTCAAGGTATCCCCCATTTGATTGTATTGTTCTTTTCCTCTTTACAAAAAGACAGGAGCCATTATGGCCTTCATTATGCCTTCTGCTCATCGTGCATTGTTTGTTTGTGTTTACTGGAAATTCTGAGACATCTGGGAAATTCAGACAATAAGCAAGTGCTTCCTTTGCAAGATGGATACCAAAAAGTGCTCTAGGTTGTGAAAAGAGAAGTGGCTGTTTGTTTTCCTTTGCTGAATGAAAAGAGGCCAAAAGTCTTTTTGCAGTTCCACCAAAGAGCCAATAAAACAGAAACAAAACACACGTGTGCCAAGAGTTCAACAACAAGGCGGAAGTGGCTTAGGTTTGCGGTCTGTTACCACATGACAACATTGAGTTGAAGCCAAGGTATTTTCTGTTCTCTGCATGTTGGAAGGCTCTGCTTTGAAACAGAGAGGGAATAAGAACATTACGGAAGAGGAGAACCATGCACAAGACAGTGGTGGGAAAGCATCAAGGGAGACTTCTCAGCATCGGAGAGGTTAGGGGATTTTAAATCACCCCTACACAAGGATTAAATAAACTGTGGCCCAGGAACAACAACTGGTTTCTCTCTCTCTCTCTCTCTCTCTCTCTCTCTCTCTCTCTCTCTCTCTCTCTCTCTCTCTCTCACACACACACACACACACACACACACACACACACACACACACACACACATACAGGATAGGAAAACTGAAAGATATTTTTAAGCTTTCCCAAAGGACATTTTAAAAACTATGAATTTACAATATTTACTTAGAAACTTACTAATTCCGATGAAATAAAATTAGAATGGCAGAGGATTGGGGCGAATTCAAGAACCTGATGCTTTCCCATCACTATTTTACTAGTTACTGCAACTATCTAGTGTCATGCAATGCTTAAAGTCTTGTTGGTACCCAGCATATTTTTATGCATATTGTTCATAGATGTTTTCATTTATAGCAGTGGAGTGCATAGTTGTTTTGGCCATGTAGCCCATGCATGTAAATATTCACTAGTATCTGGCTCCATTTTACAGAAAATAGTTAACCACCTTATCCCTAGGGAGTGAATACAAGAAGAAATATATGGCACAACAAGAAATTGTTAATCTGATCTAGAAATCAGTTTCACATTATTCAACATAGTTATTCACTCTTTAGGACCTGTCCTTCAATATTGACCTAAAAAGTACTTCATCTCCAACAGACAGAAATGCCCTGGTATCAACCTCTGTACTATAGTAATTTGCTTTTGTGTTTGGTACTCACTACATATAAAGTACCTTCTCTATTATTAGAAAATTCTACCATAGATTAAAATTATGTTCTCCTAAAATTTGTATGTTAAATCCCTGATCTCCTATACCATAGAATGTGGCTGGTTTAGGGAGATGGGACCTTTAAAAGGTTACAAGGTGCCCACCAGAGATGACTACTCAGGAACAGTGTGTAGCCAACTGAAAATCTTTATTCCACCTCACTGAGACTACACTCAGGTACTTGGAACCTAAGTGTTACCCAGAGCATTTATAGAAGGGTCTTCTACTAACCAAAACCACATCCTGCTATCTTGCTCTGCAGCTGTAGGAGGAGGTTTTGCACAAGCAAGCAGTTTAACAGAAGCTAAGCTGATTTAATTGGAGCATCTTGACCTCAGGTTCCTATAATAGAGTTGAGTCGTGTTCCTTGAGATTCCCCATCAAGGAAATAAAAATCTAGGTAAAGCTGAAATGGCCTCAAAAGGAATATATAATGGAGAAAACCTCGCACTGTCTTGCCCTGTCACAAAAATGGTAAATTCAGTTAAAATTTAGTAAACAGGGCAACCCTGATCCGCCTGGGTGATATATTTATAGGAAGAGGATAGAGTCAGACAAGGTTCCACAATACTACTAGAAGGTAGAAAGATTGGGCGAGTTTTAGGCCAACCTGAGAACATATTGAACTCCAGGCCAAGCTAAGCAACATGCTGAGGCCTTGTTTCAAGCAAAATAAACACAAAAGATGTTAGGGTACAGAAACACCAGAGAGGTGTGCATAGCCCAAGGTTAGACCATGCAAAGACACAGGAAGGAGAGAAAAGCCAAGAAGAGAAACCAGAAGAAATGAACTACCCACACCACCATTTTAAACTTAGGGCTTTAGTTATAACAAAATTCATTTCAGTTGTTTAAACCACCCATTCTGTGCCATTTTTCTATGGCAGTTTATGCAAAGTAGTTCAGTCACTCAAGCATGAAAGTTATTCCTCCTTTTTTTTATTGCATTCCTAATGATATCTGAAGCCATATATACAGAATTCATTGACTAAACTTTACAGAATTGAATAAAATATATATAATCTGCTGTGTCCAGGGGTATGGGAGGAAAGTTCTAGCACAGTAACTTAGAACTTCCTACCAAATTGTTCCAGAAGGTTTTAGAGGGGCCCAGGCAACCCACAACTTAATCAATGTCCAACACAAACATCAACTTACCATCGCTGACGACCTACTGTCTTCAATTTAAACTAAAGATGTATAGCACCCCCTCCCCCTTTTCATTCGGTCTACTGAGAAAGAAGAATAATTGGAAAGCTGGATGTGAACTCCATTGATTAAAATAGCATTCCTTTTACAGCCAATCCTAAATAAAAGACATCTTCAGGGGAGCCCAATAATGAACATGAAACAGAAATATTAAATGTGCAGCTCCAACGTACATTCCAGATGTCAGAATATGCAAAAATACTGGCAATGCAACCAAGATCAAACAACTGGAGGAGCCAAGCTTTCCCTGGTTTATGCAAAATCTGTTGAGTAGAAAGTGCAACTGCTTCACATGGGATGGCAGCCAAACCCAACCTGAAAGAACTAGCCTTGAAAACATCCCTGAAATGCAGAGGCTTTTCTGATTATTCCTTTCTAAATGAACAAATAAAAGGTTTCAGTATGAACAATGTCCAGATGCCCCAGAAGCCTAGTCTGCTTGCCAATTCTCCTGCCCGAACACACATTCTGTCCTTTCAGATTTCAGCAATGGCCCATGGTTAAAAAAAAAAAAAAAAAAAAAAAAAAAAAAAAGCATTATTTTATCTACCAATGGCTTCATAAACTTAGAACATGGTTAGAAGATACAACAGGAAAGAGCACTGGGCAAGTGTATGGGATTGGAAAATCAGAAATTATTGGGCATTGTCAAATCTGATCTTTCCCAGATCCGTACACTTTGCCTAGGGAATTTCCATACGATTATTAGAAAACCTGAACTGCATTATCCCTAACCAAATCCTACCAAATCCTAGTCTTAGTGAGATGAGGAACCCTCCCCTCTAAAATAATGCAAAGACCACTGAAGCCTGATTTCTTAATAGAGGACTGTTTTCTTTTCCAATGATGGGTTCTTAGACATCTCTAGAAAATAATGCCTGGTCACCAATTTGCCGTTATCCCGTACATCAAGAAGAAAAGTATTCCTAAATTGTTGGAAAAAAAGCCTTGTCTCTCTGTGTGGTGGAATTGTTCTTAAGGAGGCAAAGTTCTATTGTTAGTCCCTGATGTTCAAGAGAAACCCGATGTGGTAACTCTGGACAGACAAACCATATATCACTTCATTAAGCCTACATCCATTGCCTGATACATCAATGTCATGACAGTAGTAATACATAGCTACATACATCTGCACAGCTCAGGGATTAACATGGTGAGATTTCTTAAACTGAGCTATTGGGATCTCAGGAATTTTTTTTTTTTTTTTTTTTTTTTTTTTTTTTTTTTTTTTTTTTTTTTAGTTTAGACTATTATACAAATTATCAACTGTTATTTATAATCTTCTTCAGGGTCTTGGTGATCCTTTGAAGATGGAAGCCCATATGGATTTGCTTAGTACTTGAGTGCAACAGTGTGTATTCTCATTCAGGAAAGGATTCAAGCACTTGGGAGGTAGAGGCACCAGGTTGGATGTTCAACAACATCTTTGACTGGAAAGTCAATTTGAAACTAGCCTGGGCTACACAAGATCCCATCTCAAAATGAAAATCCATACTCTCTAAAAACAATGTTTATCACGTCACACATCCTTGTGTCCCTAATATCCAATTATCATTCCACATAAATCTTTCATGGCTCTGTGTTCCCACCCTCATTCAAACTAATTTTCTTAGAGTGTCATAGCCATGCACTGTTGTCTGGTTCAAGTCCGCAATTGTCTCCAAAACAGACTTGCTATTCAAACCATCAAGTCCCCTTGTGTCTCCAACTTAAAATATTGTTGAGTATTTTCCTTGTATTTCTTTTTCTTCCCATTGGCCATTTTCTCCCAAACTTCACATTACAACTGAAAGCGTCACTTCATAAAGCTTGAGTTCTACAACCAACACCCCACCAGTCATCTATCCCCCTTGTGTTCCCAAATTTGGGGATGTCAAGAGTCGTCTGTGTCACATGATTTAATAACAAGTTGTATGTTAAGAAGCTCCTCTGCTCCTGCATTATAGCATTTCATCCATTTTTACTTAAATGCTCCTTGGTTTTCCTCATTTAGTTCATTATCATCATGTCAGAATCCAAAGCAGAGTCTGGTAACAAGGTAGATTTATAAACAGTTGTTGAATCACAGAGTCAGTGAAGCAAATGTCTCCATAGTTGGAGTATCTCAAGGGTAGAAGCCATGGTGCCATGTTTTTCCATTTTTAATCCTCACAGGCAACTGAGTGTACCTCCTTCTTACACAGACTCACACTTCGGCTGGTATCAAATACTGACAAGTTTTTCCAATAACCCAGACGTTATTGGATTTGGAGACAAATACCATGGAATGATTATACTGTAACGGCCACTGCCTAAATTCTCCCTGAGAGAAGAGGAAAGGAAAAAACAGAAAGGGGAGTGTATTAAGTGTGGGCAGGTAAAAACTATCTTGTTAAAAATTGAAAATAAAGCTACTTAACATTTAAAATGCATGGATCATCCTTAATCTCTGTGTTTCATACAACAACTTTTACAATGTTAGGTACATTATTTCTGTCCTGTAGAAAATAAAACTTATTTTAAAAATATCTCTTCCAATTTCTGTGTAGATTCATATCTTCAAAGAAGAAAAATATTTTATACCTGTTCCATACCTCAAGAAACTGGTAAATTTGTCTTATCAAATTTTAGGTATAGGGCTGAAGTGACAGGTCAGTGATTAAGAACAATGATTACTCTTCAAGTGGACACAAGTTCAATCTATGGAACCCTCACAGTGGCTCACAACTGTCTGTAACTCCGGTCCCAGGGGACCCGGTGTCACATGCATGGGTCACATATATATTCATGCAGGCAAAACACTAATACACAGAAAATAATAAAATAAGATTTAAAAGCTTTTAAATTTTATGTTTATACTGAATTGTAGACTTGAGGCTAACACAGTTGTGTTTTGTAGCGTGCCTCTGATAGCTTTATGATGCCTTTTGCAAATGTGCAGAGTCATAAAGATAAAGAGCATTTCAAGGACCATTCACTTCTGATTATTTTAGAAAGTTTCCCTTTTTGTCTCCTTGTTACATGTAACAGCCTCTACAACCTTGCCCTGATACTCCTGTTACTGTTAAAATGGACCAAGCAGACAGTAGGCGTTTTAGGGAAACAAGGTAATTTTCTAATATAGTAATTGATGTAATTGATTCAGTACTACTACTAATTCCATGTTTCTTTGTGGCTTCCTTACCAGAAAGTGGGGGATAATGGTGGGTCTTCATCTATTGCTTTGTGAAATAAAATTCAGAAAATAATCAAATTTTGATTTTGTATTTCTAACATATGGTGCTGAAACTCCAAACAGAGCATTATTTTGAAGTGTTATTGTGAGAACCAAAATTTTGTTTTGTTTTGTTTTTGTTTTTGTTTTGTTTTGTTTTAATTAGGTATTTTCTTTATTTACATGTAAATTTCTCCTTTCCCAGTTTCCCTCTAAAAACAAACAAACAAACAAACAAACAAACAAAAACAACAAGAACAAACCCCTGTTGCCTCTCCCTTCCCCATGCCTGCCACCCCATCCTCTCCCACTTATTGGCCCTGGCATTCCCCTACACTGGGGCACAGAACCTTCACAGGGCTGAGGTCCTCTCGTCCTATTGATGATTGAATTTGTAATCCTCTACTATACACATGCTGCCAGAACATTCAGTCCCACCATGTATAGTCCTTGGTTTGTGAGAACCAAAATTATTAATCAATGAAAGATAATTTGCAGAGTCCGAGAACATAACTCAGTTGCAAAAGCACTTGCCACACAAACATGAGGACCTGAATTTGATCTTCCAGCCCACATTTAAAAACAGTTATGGTGGCAATATAATATCAATTCTCAAGAACAAGAGACACAGAGGGTCCTAATTGGGAAATTACAGGCCAATGTGCTAATGAACTGTCATTTTATTTATTTTTATTTTTATTTTTTTTGAAATGACTAAATTATTTTAATTAAATAAGACATAATAAAGGACAAAGAAAGCACACATCACAATGGCTGTTTGAATAGCAATAACATGAACTGTCATTTTAAATATAAAGTTTAAACAGTGTTTGAGCAACGGTTCACAAGGCTGACCTCTGGCCCACATGTGGGACATTCCTCAAACACACATACACAAACACATGAAGGTATTTTGGGTATTCAACAAATCACATAAAACAGAGACACTAATCTTATATCCTAAATCGTTCTGTCAGGACAGAGGTAGATGTGCTACCTACTTGGGGTTTTGTTGTTCTTGTTGTTGTCATTTTGTTTTGTTTTGTTTTGTTTGTTTTTGATGGTATATTTATTTGCATTTCAAATATTTTCCCTTTTCCGGGTCTTCCCTTCTGAAACCCACTCCTCCTGCCACGATGAGGTACACCACCACCCACCTACCCACTCCCATCCTTTCATACTGACATTCCCCTACACTGGGGCATCAAACACCCTCAGGCCCAAGGGCCTCTCCTCCCACTGATGTACAACAAGGGCATCCTCTGCCACCTATGTGGTACCTATGTGGCCACCTATGTGGCCAGTACCATGGGTTGCTCCATGTGTCTTCTTTGGTTGGTGGTCCAGTTCCCAGGAGCTCTGGGGGCTCTGGCCTGTTGACACTGTTGCTCCCTCCATGGGGCTGCAAAACCCCTCAGCTCCATCAATCCCTTCTCCAACTCTTCCATCGGGGACCCCTGAGCTCAGTCCAATGTTATGTCAACTTGATAGAACATAGAGTCTTCTAGGAAGAGGAAAAACAACTGAGAAAATGTCCCCACTAGATCAGCCTGTGAGCAAGTTGGTGGTGCATTTTCTTAATTAGTGTTTACTATAGAAGGCCCAGCTTATGGGCCACCTATGGGCTGGTGGTCTTAGATGTTATGAAGGAGCAAGCTGAGCAAGACAGGAGAAGCAAGCCAGTAAGCGGCACTCTTCCATGGCTTCTCCATCACTACCTGACTCCAGGTTCCTGCCCTATTTACATTCCTACACTGACTTGCCTTCACACTGAACTACAATTGTAAGATAAAATAGAAACTTTCCTTCCCAAGTTGTTTTTTACTACGTTGTTTTATAGGAGCAATAGAAACCTTAACTAAGACAGTAGATTTCCCCTCTGAAACCTATATGAGCCTAGTCTTTTGGACAGAAAAGAAAACTGAAATAGGAAAAGGCTCAAGGATTAATATTCCACTCTTGAGTCTAGACTTCATGTTCTACCCCCACCTCATTTCTAGATAGCCTTGCCTTCAAGGGAAGTGGTTTGAATTAGCACATAGACTATGCGGGAATCTTGGGAGACAGTTCTCTGATTTCTACTATCTATACAGGGAGGTAAAGACTACAGAGTCACTCAGATGCGCCTTTCCCCCAGTGCACGGAACTAGGTGAGGGTATCAGAGCATTTGAGAAGAAAGGGAATATGGGAGAACTCCTAGACCTATCCTAGGGCCTTGGGAGAGATTTTTGGACAACAAGGCATTAGACTAGAGGCCAGCAGCAGCAATGAGGGCACAGGAGAGAAGATCCAGAAAATCTGATGGGCCGTGTATACCACCAGGAGAGACAGACCAGCAACTCTACGGAGATAATAAAGATATCCCTGTCAACAAAGAAGCAGGTACAGACAACAGTACCCAGCTCTTGCCCTTATATGTGTACCAAGCCATGAAGTCATTTACATACTTCTCTAAGCTGATAGCTGATGGAGGGTGAGGGAAGAACCCTGTCTGATTGCTTAGGTTTTCATTTAAGCCTTCCCAGAAGTGACTGTATTAAAGCTCCTAAGATTTCATAGGACTCGAGAGAGAATTGTTTACTTCCAGGAAAGTAAAGATTGTTACAGTCTTTGCACACTTGATTTTCTACCAAGTGACATTTGTAGACAACACACATGCAGAAGGTCAGGAGCTGGCAAGTGTGCAGACTACTGTGGGACACAGAGCCAGCGAGGCAACTCCAGATCCACTTCAGAAGCTGGGTCTGTCTTCAAAGGGTTTTGACTCGCTGACCCCTGGCTGGCCTGTGTCCTCCTCTCAGAACAACCAGACAGACGAATAAACACAGATCACAAATGGACCACATGTTCCCTTCCCTTTCCAAGAGCTCTGTGGCTGGGGGCCTGCCTGTTCCAGACTTCCCATCTAGGTCCTACTGAATCAGTCCCACAGATGCATCCTCGCTTCCCCCTTCACATAGACACACGTGGGAAATCGTTACCAAACATGGTGACTCTCCACACCTGGAGAAGAAGCTCATTCATTCCAGCTTCTCTTAGATTCAGGGTCTGTGGTACCAAAGATGCTGTTTTATTCTTTGCTTTAACATGCCTGTGCTCACTTGTTTCTTCCATTAAATAATGTCTTTAAAAAATAAGGCTCCAGTAAGCTCCTAACATTTCCTAATGAACAATGGCTTTGCCATTATGATCTTGAGAACAGACAATAATGACAAGAGAGATGACAGAGACTGCAAAACAGAGAAGGAAGCCTGGTGGAGGAGCCGCTCGTTCCATCTCATTTCCTTAAGGGTTAGGTCCAAGTACATGCTAAAGGACCTTTGGACACTGCTGGTAGAAGTGAAAGGAAGGTCAAAGAAATGCCTGAAAGAAGACAGGTGACAAGGAATGATGAGCACTGTGCCTCCTGAAACAGTTGTATCCTGCAGCTCCATAGTGGCCAAAACACACTCTCAATGCTGTGGAATGATGTCCAGAAATCTCCTCAGCCACTGAGGATCTTTCTTCTGCTACATCACTAAATTGAGATATTACTGATCTCAAAAAGCTATAAGTATTTAAACTATATATCATTGTGACTTTGGGGTTAAGCATATACCCATAAAGCCATCACCATTATAAAGACAATAAACCTGTCCATCACCTTCCAAAGATAAAATTCCTTCTACAGGATTTTTACACTGTTATCTCATCTTGTTATAAGAATAGACTGGTATAAAATCTATCTTCATAGCAAAATTTGAGAATATAATACAATATGGTTATCTATAGTCAGTGTATGTTTCAACAGATTGTCAGAATTTACTTACCTTGTATAAAAGCATTGTGCTCCTTAATCAACTTCTCTGCAGTTCCTCACCACCCCCTAGGGGCACAGGCTCTGGTAACTGCAACTCTACTCTCTGATTCTGACTTTGACTATTTCAGATTCCATATATAAATTACATCATGTGATGTCTTGCTGTATCCTGCTTAGTTGACTTCATAAAATAATGTGTATGGACTCAATTCCATCCACATGATCATAAGTAGGATGGGAGAATCTTTCATATTCTCTCTCTCTCTCCTCTCTCTCTCTCTCTCTCTCTCTCTCTCTCTCTCTCTCTCTCTCTC
>JADRCD010192320.1:0-15000 GCA_019843815.1 Montemys delectorum
CCCCCCCAAAAAATAAAACTTCAAAAAACAAACAAAACCACCAGGCTTGTTAAACCACTCCTTCCAAAGCTATGGCCTATGAAAGACAAGTTAAAGAAATTAGGGAGTTTTCCTTGGAGTAGGGACCTTTAGGAGCCGATTTTCTTTTAGGAGCCTGATTTTGCATGATCAAGTCTCTAGAGAGTAACCACAGAGCTGAGTAATAGAGCTGTTCTATGTGACTCTTAAGTCTGAAGTAAGGCCTAGTATGTGGCAGCCCCATTCTGAGCCTGTGCACATGGGATGATGACAAGAGGATCCAGAACCAGGGGTTTTATTCCCTGAGCATCTCCTATACGTCAGCCTCCCACTTGTGTCTGAGGGCACACACAGAGCAAGTCCTGACCTCTACCTGGAAACGTGTCAGTAGAGATGGGCAGAGAGTGACTTCAGTAGAGTGTACTGATGGGGGGCTGGGGGAGTGGCAGGTAGAAAGTGTTTAACTCAGCCTTGGGTACTCCAGGGGTGAGAAGAGATGCATCAAGGAAGTACCATCACAAAGGCCTAGTGTAGAAGGAGGAGGGTGCAGAAGTCCATGCAGACAGAGCAGCCAAGATAACAGCTAGAGCCTGGAGAGAGCTGCTTCCCTCCTTGGTCATACGTAGACTTTCAGTGCAAGATAGGAACTGTGAGGTGATGAGAGTGGAGAGAGCTGTGGGGACCAGCTGGCAAAGGACCACTAATCCCCAGCAATGTGGCAGGGGAAGTGCCTTCCCCGGGCAGGTAAGGTAGGACAGCCCACAGGGCCAGCTGAGCTAGACAAATGCACCATGATGCCAAGCTAGTAACTTGGAGTTTCTCAGATTATACTGCTAGCCCAGGTTTGAGGACATTGCCCAGTGACATTATCAGTCTTCTGATATGAGACTCACAACGCACATTCTTTATTAATCTGTTATCAACCACTGATGTGCTATACGATTTTGAACAAACTACTCCGCTTCCCTCTTTGGATCCTAACTATTAAAAAAGGGATTTGGACAAAGAACTTCAGCCACCAAACTCCATTCAAGGAGTTGAATTTTGGGTCTAACTCACATTTGTTGAACTTCTACTAAATGCCAGACACAGTCATTCTTAGGAGTTTGTCAGACTCCTGGAGAGCCAGCTGTTCTCCACAGAACAGCCTCAGAATCCACGCCACGTCTCACCCGAGGCTGCACACCCAGCAGAGACACGTTGCCTGGCTAGGGTTTCTTTCCATCAATATTTTCCTCAAGATGATAAATGTGCTGCCAATAAGAGGAGGCAGCTGCCAGCTCTGTCTGAGACAGGGTCTTTAGCCGGACTGTGGCCGTGATTGGCTTGTTGATGTGTCTCCAAAGAGGGAGGGAGCTGGAGGGAACTCCGAGGAGGCTCAGGACCAGAGCTCTCAGTCTACACAGATTTGCCTTGGGTTAATAGAGCTTCTTCCCCCTGTTCTAGTCCTCTGTTCACCTCTCTAAATTATAGTCTTTGAAGGGAAGCCATAAAGTCAAGAAGCTTATAGCAGAACCGTAGCTCACAGACGGCATGTGCCTTTCCCAGCCAGGCTGGACTGGATGCGAATCCTGGTTCCGCTGTTTGCCAGTTGTGTGGCTCTGAGCAAATGACTTGGTTGTACTGATTCTCCATCTGTTCGTCTGCCATGATGTCATTCGGATACTTACCTCACAGGGGTGTTTTGAGTGGATGCAAACATTGGGAAATATACTCCAGTGCCTGTTTAATTGCCACAAACACTGTAGGCACTCAGTAAATTGCACCACTGTTGTTACTCTTTCTAGACAAGTAATGAAGTAGGTGAAATCAAGTTATTCATTTATGGTCTATCAGAATAGAGGCAATGTGCTTGATCTGAGTGTTTCTGAGATTCGTAGGGACCTCTTGTGATTTTGAAATAGTCTTCTTAGCTATGAGTTTGGAGTACTCAGATATTTCTCAGAGATTAGACTTCTATATCTGTTCTCACAAGCACAGGTTTTTGTTTTAATTATTAAATAAATTCTTTCACGAGAACAAAGTCCTTAGTGATCAGTGTCAGCATTAAGCAAGGGCTGGGGCTTGGCTGAGGCCAGAGCTCAGGATGGCCAAGATTTCACATTTGGTCTCAGTTACACACATGTGGAACCCACTCCCTGCCTAATCTGCAATTGAGGAAACAAGGGATGAGAGTTAAGAGATCTGGATTTGCATAATAGAATTCAGTAACTGGAAAGTGCTGAGTTTTATTTTGTCATGTGATCACGGAGCACTGACACTCCCTCAGTTTTCCATTCTCTCTGTTGTAGTCCATGAGGTTGTGCGGATCAAATGCGAGGACGAAAGAGTCCCATTCATGAAAGGAGAGATTTTGGTGGGGGTGAGGATACGGGGTGACGAAGGAAGCATATTACCCTTTAGAACGGAAAGCCGATTTGGAAAAGATAGGGACAGGGACAGGCCCAGAGGTGGTTCTTGATGGTATACCAGCAGCCACAGAGGACACAAATAATTTCAGTGTCAAACTCATGTCCACTGATCTGGTGGCATGGAAGAAGTGGTAGCCACAGGGCTGGTAACCCATAGGACTATTGGGGGGTGGGGGGGGGGGGGGGGTGAGGGGCAGATCTGGCTTCTCACTCCTGGCATGGCTCCTTCCCTCCTGGTTCAGAGACACCTGAAGACTCTGGCAGCCGCTCCCTTGCAGTTGACTGAGGTTGAAGCGCCCCCTCCTGGCCCTGAGGTGCATGGCTACCAGAGAGAACCAGTTCTTTCCCAGCAAAAGACTGAAGACCTTCCTTTGTCTAGGCTGAGGCCTGAGCTCTGCCCTCACCACTGCCAAATCCCAGCTGTCTTTGGGGATCTGGAAGAGGGAGGCTTGCGTTTCCTGACTTCTCCTGGGTCTTAGCATGAACATCATCCCCTACCTGCCATCCTTCTGTCTCCCTTTTTCTTTTTCTATTCCCTTTGTCTGTTCACCTATTTGGTACTCTCGTAGATACACGTGCATTTCACACGTGGCTGTCTGCACCCTTCTTTCGCCTTGTCCACTCCCTCATCTTCACCCCTACTCAGCCCCTGTTCCCCTTCCCATGGATTCAATTCTTTCTGTCTTATGGTCTCTTCCCTCATATCTTGTACTTAGTGCTTTGTATTCATATCGCATTTAGACCAAGAGTTCTCGACTGAGATGACTTCGAGAAGGTTGCTTAGTGCTCTGACTCTGTGTACCTGACTGAGGGGGTCAATGAAGTCACGTGTCCTGAGTGTGGCACACAGTCCCTGAGATATGATTGCTCATCTCCCTATCAGCCCCATCGCCTGCAGGCCTTCTTCTTCTCCTCCTCCTCCTCCTCCTCCTCCTCCTCCTCCTCCTCCTCCTCCTTCTTCTTCTTCTTCTTCTTCTTCTTCTTCTTCTTTTTCTTGGTACTACAAAGGAATCAAATATCACTTTTTTTTTTGAGTCTTTCAGGAAACTGGAGACTTGTCTGTCACCTTGTCCTTCCATACTCTACACTCTCCTCTGTCTCCGCCAGGAAAGACATGGGGCTTCTTGTCTAAGCACTGATAAGGGGGTCTGAGCTGAAGTAAGGGATAGTCAGCCAGAGGGTATCTGAAGGCAGGGAGTCTCTGTTCATACTGCATCTCTTACAAGAAAGTTTTATTTTTTTATTTTTATTTATTTATTTTTTTTATTTTTGGTTTTTCAAAACAGGGTTTCTCTGTGTAGCCCTGGCTGTCCTGGAACTCACTCTGTAGACCAGGCTGGCCTCAAACTCAGAAATCCGCCTGCCTCTGCCTCCCAAGTGCTGGGACTAAAGGCAAGGTGCGCGCCACTACTGCCCAGCACAAGGAAGTTCTATGGTGAAGAAAGAGTCGTGTTCCAAGGCCCCACCAGACACCCACCAGTGACTTGAACGCATTTGCTAACTTCTTCATGATTTGTGGCAAATTGCAACAAAAGCATGTTGTGCCATAAAGCAACAAGGAATGTTTCCCAGCACGGAACTCCTAAGAAGACATTTGCCTAAGAGATTCATGTTGGAAGCCCAGGAGAGCGGCCTCTGGCCTCTGGCCTCATGAGTACTCCTTGAGGGCAGCCTGTAGATCACAGGCATATCTTTCATAGTGTCCCTTCACGAGATCCAAGGACACAATCCTAAAACACGGTCTCAAGCAGACAGCTGCCTGTGGTCTAACCAGACACGAAGATAATTCAAGTATGTCTAGACGGTATCTGTCTAGCTGTCCTCAAAGATTGTCATATCTTTCAATGCAGATGCAGAGAAAAGCAGGGTCAGCAAGTGGCTGGTGCAGGGCCAGGCAGTTAGGAATGCCGACTGTGAAATGACATGGCTCTGGTTTCAGTTCTAAGCCTGTGTATCTTTAGACAACTTGCTTTGGCCTCTCTGAGACTCCTGAATAGAGACGATAGTACAAACCTCCCAGGATCTTTGTGAGAAGGAAATAAGTTGATATAAATACTTCACGCCCTGCCTGGCTTCTAGGAAGGGTCGATAGCTCTTCCCATGCTACGCAATTCCGTGTGATCACACACTGGGGCTCCTAGCAGGTTAGAGAGAATGCAGAGAGGCCATCTGGTGTCCTGGGCAGAGACTTGCCTTCACCACCATGGGCAACCAGTCTTAAGGCAAAAGATTTTCCCATACAAAAAAACGGACTGCAATCTAAGTGTGCTGAGGGTAAACCACAATATCTCAAGACAAGCTCTCTTGCCTTTGGAGAAGCATTTTAGAAAAAGTCATGTGCAAGAGGCTGCCCCTGGGATTGTGGGCAAGAAGTGTTTACAGCACAGGGAAGGTGCCTGGGAAGTTGTTTTGTCTCTCTGTGCTAAGCACTTAGTTCAGGAGGCAGCTATTTGAAGCGGTCACCACCTTCTTTCTGGAAAGAAAGTATTCCATTTCCTCATTGTGCTTTCATACTTGGGAGTGGGGGTGGGGCAGAGCCAGAACCTGGGATCCAACCTGCCTCCTGGGCTCCCATACAGAGGACCTGAGGGACTTGGCCTGCCTGGTCCCAAGCCTCCTCTCCACTGTCCCCGGAGAGTCAGTAGACACCCCCAGCTCTGGTAAAACAGACTCCTACTTCCAGGCTACTGTCTCCCCTTGTTTGTTTGTTTTCCTAAGTAGCTGAGAGTTTTTTACTCAACCTGGTGGCTTTTCACCAGGAGGAGTTATTGAGGGGAAGCCACTGGGCTCTGCAGAAGTTACTGGGCTGTGCTACAACTCATTTTTAGATTACATAGTGAGACACGAAGGAACAATGATCTCACAGGTGCATGACTAACCCAAAGCATTTTAATCTTCAAAATGTCAGCTTTTATGGTCAGTGGCTGTTCCACAGTGAGCAGTAGCACTGTGAATGTTAAGGTACCAGCATGGCAGGGCACCTGGACAAGGCATCACCAGAAAGGCAGACAGGCTCCAGAGACTGTGGCTGGTACTGCAGGCCAGCCTGGAAATGCCTCCTGAAAACAAATGCATCATCATCGAGTGTGATTGATCACCTCAGATCCCAAGATGATGGTCATATTAACGTGGATCTTTACTACATCTTAGAGAGAGCAGCCGCATGGTACCCAGTTGCTGGAGATCTGGAAGGCTGATCAACATGCTCATTAGAGTGTTAATCCAAGGTCTTGCTACGACATCATGTTGGCCTTTGCCACCATATCTTTAAAGCAATAATTAATTCATCTGTGTGTTGGACCCACCAATGAGCTAAAAGAAATTTGGAACAATAATGAAAAACCTACATCATTTTAGGAGTGTATTAGGAAACAAAGACCCAGGGGGAAAAAAAACATTAGGTTACTAGTGGTCAGAGAGGCCAGTCAGGGTAATTAAATTTCCTCTTCAGGCTTACATTTTCTCTATCAGTAAAAGTGTTAAAGGGGGAAAGGCACAGCAGATATTTACCACTCTGTATGTAGCTCTTTGCTAGGTACTGGGGGTCAGTAAAGAGTAAGACTGTTTTCCTAGGAGGGAGTTGGACTACGGTGTTTCTCACGTCTTCCGCACAGATACGTCACAAGTTCAAGGTGCAATCACATGTGGGTGATGGGTCAAGTCCTAAGGTCCTTATGAGGGTGTCCTGGGTCTTCTGTGGCCCAGGCAAGGTTGGTTCAATGGCAGAGCACACAGAGGTGAGTGGGGACAGGAAAAGAAGCCAGGGAGTTCCCACAAATATGAGGGACCAGGTACTGCTTATTCATTCTTGGTATCACTTGTTCAATAAGAGGTTTCTGAAGTGTTCCTATGTACTTATCTCACACGAGGGACTAAGAACCTAGAAATGATCAGGCAAGGTCCCTGCATTGCAGAGTGTGGCCATCTGCAGAAGTTGGCACACACATATGGCTATGGATGAGAGTGTCTTTTGAGAACTCCTAAGGTGGAAGGATACATGAGAAAGAAGGGACATAGCTTGGCAGTGGGGTGCGATGGCTTCACAGAGAAGGAGTCCTTGAGCAGAACCCCCAAGAATGAAGTGACTACTCTAGGCCAGACTCCAGAGAGGAAACACAGTGCTTTGCAAGACCCAGGGGAGTTTGAGAAACAAGATCTCCGAGCTGAGCCTCCCACTGAGTGTGCTGACGGGAACCTTGCTCTCAGTGCCCCAGCCCAAGGGCATGGGTGTATTGTGGCTCTAGCCAAAGATTGAACATTCAGCCTTGGATGCCTGGAGCAGCCAGAGCCCTGGAGCAAAGAACCTCCTCACTTTTGCCTTTGTTGGGAAACAAATACTATTCTTTCAGAAAGCAGTAGCATGAAAGACTGAGAGTCATTGGCCCAACTCTACGAGGGGTTCTCCCCTGTGTGCCCGTTCAGCACTTGTCCTCTGTACTGACCTACCACCCTCCTCTCAAGGTCTATTTCCCTCAAGGCAAACCTTCACCGGCTCCTCTCAGCTGCTTAGGTGGTAGCAGAGAGCAGAAAGTCACCTCTGGATCTGTAATACACTAGCTGAAGATATTTTATTACCTTGTCAGGACAAAAGGCAGTAGGGTGCATTTAAATTGAGGATCCAGACTCTCACAGGGTCACAACTGGTCCCTTCATAGGAAGTTCAAGTTCTAGCTCTCAGCTAGGCATCTCTACTGGATCCCGCAGCCTCTCCAACTGTGGCCATGTAGTATCCTTAGGGGTTGAAAGGACATGTAGGGGGTCTAGTGTGGGATTAAATTGCTCCGAGACCGCAGGAGGGTCAGAGGGTCAAGTAGTCCAGAGCAATTGGAGAGCACTTCCTGAAGAGGATGGATATGACAATAAGGTTTCCCAAATTGATGTATGCACACAGTTCAGGAACCAAGGACCTGTCACAATAACCTTATAAAGGAGGAGCAGACACTCCATCTCAGGGTTTAGGAAGCAAAGAGTTATAGACACTTACTAACCAGAAAAAGGTGCATAGCCCCAGTGGCTACATTACAGCTATGCAAACAGTAGGACAGAGGGAAGGAGGGGACAAGTTTTTGGTTTTTTGTTTTGGTTTTGTTTTTTCTTCGAGACAAGGTTTCTCTGTATAGCCCTGGGTGTCCTGGAACTCACTCTGTAGACCAGGCTGGCCTCAAACTCTGCCTCTGCCTCCCAAGTGCTGGGTTTAAAGGCGTGCACCACCACCGCCCACAAGTTTTTATTTTGAAGATTCCTCTGTGTGTTCTTGAAGCTGGCATAAATAAACTGACATTCTGAGATCATGGAAGGGCCAGTGCTGAAGTTCAAACCAAATGTCACAGAATGCAGAATTTCTTCTTGTCTAGCAGAGATAGGTCTTTACTTTTAATCAGGCCTTCAGCTGATTGTATGAGGCCCCACCACACTGTGGAAAACAACCTGTAGTATTCAAAGACAATGGATGTACATGCTAATCTAATCCCAAAACACCATCACAGAAGCATCCAGAATAATGTGTGACTCTATATTGTAGTTCATCCAAATTGACACATTACCTATCACAGTAATATAGAGTTTGACTACAGGTTTCTGGCTTCAAAGGCTAAACTCAACCACATCAGAGCACCCAACAGGATTCACTCTAACCTTTAAGGAGAGGAGATTTCAAGTGATGGTACTTTACCCCAGGTTAACTTCTAACTATGGAGGGCTCAGATGTATCTAGTTTTGAAACACTGAGTTTGAAAACAGAGCAAGACAGCCTCTATCCTCCTAGTCTAATAAAGATATACGTCGTCTGGAAGCAAATGAGGAGAACATACTAAAGTGTGCATCATCAAAACAAACTTGAGGGACTGAATTTCAACAGTGGCCTTTTTCTGAGCATCATGATGCATGTCTTTAATCCCAGCACTGTGTGAGGCCTCTATGTAGACCAAAGACATGCTGACCTACACAATCAGTTCTAGGGCTGCCAGAACTGCATAAAGAGGAAGGAAGGGAAAGAAAAAAAATTTGTCTTTCTGGAATGACAGAGTTATCCAAAGGAGAATTTTTGGTATCCGATGATATATTTGAATACCACAGTGACACTTTTGATTTTGAGTTTCTAGTCAATAATGAACCAGAAGAAGGCTCTTGAGGTAGAGTAACATGAGATTATTATAGTAACAGTTATGATGTGTGCGTTTGTGTGTGTGTGTGTGTGTGTTCCATATATTCCACATAGAATATATCTAAATGAGTTAGATAAGCCTAGACCAGTATGTACTTCTCCTTCATATTGTTTTAGGAGCATCATGAACTCCTAAGAAACAAATAGCAGTGACAGTGATCATCTATCTTCTGGCCTCTAAGTAAAGCTGTAAAGTTTTAAGAGTACAACTTGTCATGTGACAGACACCATTTCAGACATTTCACCTTATTTAATAACAAAGCAACCATATACAGAAGATGAAATTGGACGTCTTTCACTTGCTTGACTGGCAAAAACGCTAAAATTTAGAGAGAAAGAACCTTTCCCCAAACCACACATCTAGTGTTGGGGGCAGGGGCAGCATTCCCATGAGAGCTGCTAAATTCCATAGTCTATACTTTTAAACTCCAATGGGAGCTTGGATTGGAGAAAACCCCCAAATGCTTGGCTGTGGGGCAGTTGCTTAAATGAAAGGATGTGGGTGAAATTGGCTGAGGAGATGGTTCAGTCTGTGAAATGCTTGCCAGTTTAATCCCTAATACCCACATAAAAGCTAGGTGTGGTAGTGTCTACCTCTAACCCCAGCACTGAGGGGGAGCAAGAAAAGAACCCCGGAGGCTTAGTAGCCAGGCAGCCAGCCTAGCTGAGTCAGTGAGTTATAGGCTCCACAAAGTGGGAAGTGATGAGAAAGTAGTCTTATGTTGGGCTCTGGTCTCCACACATACACATCCCCACACCCCTATACGTGAACATATATACATATATGCATGTATATATGTTTATACACACACATACACACACACACACACACACACACATAAAAGAGGGAAAACAGGGAGACCTGATCTTTCTTGGTAAAGATTGGATGCCATGCAGAAGAAACCGCAAAAGGGACCTTGATAATTTTCTAAAGTGTGTGCAGACTAGAAGTCCAGCTTAGCCTCCTATCCTGATCACATCCAAGTTGATGGTGGCATAGAGGACAGTACATACTTCTAGTAGGGTCCTCTTCTGGTTGGCTTCTACAACCTCAGTCTCTCCAAAGTTAAACATACGCATGCAGTGTAGCTGTCCCATGAGCTCCCATGAGTTAGGGATGTCCTGGTTCTGTGTTAGCTTGAAGGAGATGTCCCTCACATTCTCTGGCATGTGAAGACTTGGTCCCCAGTTGTTGGCCGTGTTTGGGTAGCGTTAGGAGATGTGGAGGAAGTATGTCACCAGAGTCAGTCTCTGAGGTTTCAAAAGCCATGTGCCATCCACAGTTTGTTCTCTCTGTTTCCTGTTTGCTGTTGAAGGAATGAGCTCTCAGCTACTCTTGACACCATGATTTGCTGCTGTGGTGAACTCTTTTCTCTCTGGAACCAGAAGCCTAAGTAGACTCCTTCTTCTCTACATTGCCCAGATTGCAGTGTTTTAGCACAGAATAGGAAAGTAACTAATACAGAACCCATCTGTGGCCTTCACTCTACCTGGTGGGAGGCATCATCTGTTGTAATTAGCCTTCATTAAAATGCTGATTAGTAGCATCTTGCCTGGGCCAGGTGGATGATGGGTTTGCCCTAGTCACTATAAATGTTGGTGTTCAGCTACTTACACCCCATGAGCATACCTGCATGGCCCAAAATGAAAGAGTCACATAGACTGTATAAATAATTCTCACCCAAAACCAGAAACAAAGGACCATAAGATGAAGATGAATTCCTTTCAGTGGAGCTCAACTCCATAGGGGAAACATCCGCTGAAAACCCATGGCTGACTCCTTCCTGTAGGTGGATTTGGCTGCTGTAGCAGTTAGTTGGTTGCATTTTGAGTTTGAGGTTCTTTATACACGATGTATACTATATAGCTCATTGTTACTACCCCACTCCATATAGATTCAGAAAGGATTTCAGGGAGTCAATGAGTGGGAGGGGTCTGGAGGTAAAAAAAAAAAAAAAAACAGCTGAGACACAGAGAGCTGCCATGTCATCTAGCAGGGTTGAAGCATAAATATTTAATATGGGGGAGAAGGGATGGAGCTGGAGGAGGCAGAAGGAGTCAGAGCCTTAAGGGAGGCTCTGAACACCATGCTAGATGTGCTCAGACTCAATTGAGAGACTGCAGAATCATTGCAGAGGTTTAAGTCAGGAAAAGATGCCTTTAAGATACGTATCCCAGGGAGCCAGTCTTGGCAACAGCATGAAGTTTGGGTTGAATAGCAGCAAGAAGAGACCAGAAGCATTGCAGAAGTGACCAGAAAGCTGGAAACAAAAAAGAGGCCCATGAATCTCAGTTCTGAGCTGGACTCAGGAGAGCCATTGGTTGTCCTTCTGAAGGAAGACAATAGATTCAGTTGATCATAGACTTTAGCATTGGTTTCACAAGAGGTAGTACACATGTTAGGGACACTGACTGATGTCCTGAAAAGAGAAATCAAAGTCCAGGAAGTCTCACTTTGAATATAAGAGGCATTAAACAAGCTCTGATTTTGGCCTCTTTGTGTCTCTTAGGGTCCCCAGACCAAATGAGCTTCATCAGACTTTAAGACAAGTTCAGTTGTACAGATCAGAACACTAAGCCATTCCAATGATAGCTGATGTCTCTTTTACCCAGGGCTGAAATGTCTTCATTCCATCTCTTCTGTGGGTTTCAAGAGATGTAATTCTTTTTCTAGCTATCTATCTGATATGAGCTGGGGTTTGTTTGTGTGTTTGTTTTTGTTTTTGTTTTGATTTTTGCTGTTGTATGTTTGTTTTTATCTGTATATTGCCTTTTTCTGTCTCTGGGGTTTTTTTATTATTATTATTCTTTATCTGTATCTGTTTCTCTGTGTTTCTCTTTTGCTAATTCTCTCTAGATCCTGGTTCCCTCATACACATTAACTCCCTTCCCCCTCTCGTGCCAAGTTGTCTCTCTCTCTTCCTATTCGTCCACACATCCGTCTATCCTCCCACCCCTTACTCTTTCCCTCTGTTCTTCCCCACCCCTTTTTCTTCTTCTCTATCTTGTTTTCATTAGACAAACAACTGATGGGCAAGGCCAGTCTTTGCCCAGTGGTTAATTGATAGCTGATGTAGAACTGTCTAAGTGAGGAACTCTTGTCATTAGCAAGAGATGGGTTGCCTTGGCCCAGAACTAGGAAACCTTTGAAATCCTGCATCTAAATTACTATTCTTTTGACTGCTGCTAGTGATGCTAATTAGCTGTGTTAATTAGATGTTTTGATATTTGAAGAGCAAAGCAATCCAACTCCTTCCTCCAGAAAGCCAAAATTATTAATGAACTTGGCAGCGGCCTTGGCTTTCTTTCCACAGTGGGCACAGCCAGAGATTTCAGGGCAGGCAAAGAGGTTGTTCTGAGGAAGTAGCCTGCCTGCTCTTAGGGAAAGAAAGAAACCTAGAAGTTGGCTATGTGCTTCCTAGTGGCAAAATCATCCAGTGAGACGGAAGAGCCTTTGACTCAGAGACCAAACATAACACTGAATAACATAAGGGAGGGTTGTACCCTGCCATTTTGTACCATCACCCTGAGCAGCCAGGCTGGATGTTTGCATTCTAGTGTGTTGTAGGACACCCGACACAGAGTCGGCATTTAAGACGAGTTACTGAATAAATAACCAAGAGCATGCCTTCTTTTAAAAATCAAACTGCAGTTCAAATACAGCGAGACAACTTTTGGTTAGATGTGTTAAGCAAGTGTTACTTTTCCTCTTTGAGTTTCCAGTTTTCTCTGAAACAAATATTGGCCAAGAGTTTTGATGACTACAACTTTCTCTGAGTTGTTATATTTTAATCTATATCGTATCATCCCAAAATGATACGTGGAAGCTCATCTGTTCAGCCTGACTCTTTGTTGGTCTTAAATTATAAAACACGTGAACACTGAGGATCAGATATGTGTAGAATTCTGGGAGGATACTGAGGATTCTAGGAAGACTTCCCAAAGGGCACTGGTCCTCAGCTAGGGCTGATTACTTATTCACAAAAGGAGAGATGCGAATAGGAGGAAGAGAACTGTTCTACACAAATGCATAAGAGGCTGGGACTGCCCCCTGCTCTGAAATATGAAGCCCAGTATCTCTAAGGGTTCTGCCAGCACCATATGCAGAATTCTCTGAGTCTATTTCCCTCATATCTTTTTTTAATTATTATTTTTTACATTCCAATCACAGTTTCCCCTCCCTCCTCTCCTCCCAGCCCCTCCTCCCAACCTCCTCTCACCCCATTCACTCCTCCTCCATTTCTATTCAGAAAAGGGAAGGCCTCCCACCTATATCAACCAAACAAATTGAAGTAAGACAAGGCACCTGCCCTCATATTGAGGCTGGGCCAGGCGGGCCAGTATGAGAAAAAGGGTTTTAAAAACTGGCAAAAGAATCAGAGACGGTACCTGCTCCCACTATCAGGAGTGCCACAAGAAGACCAAGCCTCACAAGTGTAACACAGATGCAGAGAGCCAGGGTTGGTCCATTCAGGCTCCCTGGTTGTTGATTCAGTCTCTGTGAACCCTGGGAGCCCAGGTGAGTTGAATTATTTTTTCATAGAGAGAAAGACATAATGAAGAGAGAACCAGGGCTGTGTGGTGTTGGTGGAGAGGAACTGGCATGTCCCTATTGAAAGAAACATTTCTGAGGAAGACCAAGCCTCAATCCGGTGGCATTCATCAGGAGTCTACAAAGAAACATAGCCAACAGAATACACAAGTATGCAGATTTATTCATGTGCACAAACCTATATCTATTTCTCTATATTTGCTATTGTTATAATACACATGCATCTACATACATAATACAGATTATGTATGTATGATAAAGAATTAACTTGTATGGTTATTGAGGTTGTCAAATTCCAACAAATAGAGTCTTAAGAGTTAATACATAACTGCAACCTCTGTTTAAAGGCCCAAGAATGGAGAGAGCTAGTGGCATGATGTAAACTCCAGTCCAAAAGACAGAAGACATGAAACCTAATACAGATATTTTAGTTATTGTCCCAAAGCCAAGAACACCGATGTCCCAGTTTAAGCAGGCAGGCAGGAGGAGTTCTCCTTTGCTCAGGCTTTTTTCTCTATGCAGCTCTATGCACTCTATGAAACCCACCCCCAGTAGAGATGGCTGCCTGCTTTGCTGGATCCATCTGTTTAAATGCTCATCTTAATAATGTTTGTCCTGTGTCTGACCCTCTGCATCCTAAGCACACTGCCACATAAATAAGGCAGCACAGGGACTGAGTGACGGATGGGATATTTTCAAACACAACAAAGGAAAGAAAGCATAGGCCAGATGGTGTGACCCTCAGTTCCAAAGGTGCCATACAAAAATTAATGTGATACTGTAGCACAGCATTGGTGGAGGTCTGATAGTACCAATCTGATACCTCTCTCACTTTTATAAAAGAAGAAACAAAATAAATGAAAAAGAGAATGAAGAAAGAAGAATAACCTAAGCAGACAGAGAGCTTTAGAATGATATGATCTAAGATGGAACACTGAGGTGACTAGCAATATGGAGTGGCCAGAACACAAGAGAATCATGATGGAGAGACAAGATAGGAGTTCAGAGACTGGATCACAAGGGGCTTGAACAGACCAAAGGCTCCTGGTATTGCTGAAGGTCTCAGGGTAGGCAGAGATCTCCTGGGGACAAGTGATAACAATTGTATGGAGCATCAGCTTCCAGCCTAACTCTTTTGTTATTTCTTTGTTTAATTTATTTTAATTTTGTTTCTGCCAGCTGAAACAGACCAAAGCTGACTTAGAGCTCCCTGTGTTGCCAAGGTTGATCTTGAACTCCCGATCCTCTTCCATCTGTCTTCCAAGTGCTAAGGGTCTGTGCAGCACCTACCTTCAGCAGTGCCTACCTTCTCCAGGATGTAAAGTTTCAAGGAGGACTGTAACTGAAGTCAGGTCAGATGCACTGGGTGCTGCAGCAGGTACTCAATGAAATGTACACTCATTGTTTTCCAAGTTGTCAGGCAATGTGAGAACAGCGGGGTACCAGTTTCCCTCTCAGTATTTACAAACCTAGAAGGAAAAGAAGTGAAAGGAAGTGTATTGGGGGGGAGGGCGCGGGGGGGGGAGGAATTGTTAGGTATTTGGTTACCGCTGGATCAAGAACATTTAAGGATATGAATTTCAGATGCCCTTGACCTTCATTCTTCACCAGTCACAAAGGATATTTAATATGAAAAGAAAGTAGTCTAGCACTCATAGGAGTCCTGCTGCAAAAATAAGTGCTTTCTATGCATTATCCTACTTAATATTCTAAGCCACTTTGAAGTAGGGCAACATGTCCTCATTTTATAAATAAGAAAGCTAGATTTAAGCTACTGGCTAGTGGTAGGATCTTTGTGATTCCAAAGTCTTTGATTTTTTTTTTCCTACTACAGCAAACCCATCTTTTACTCCTCT
>JADRCD010192320.1:17500-21250 GCA_019843815.1 Montemys delectorum
TTTGAAGTCAGAATGTATGGCTAGAGACAGATAAACAAACTACATGTACATACACTCACACACAATTGACTTTTGAGCATCTGCCTTGACTCATCTCCATGCTGGCTTGCTTTTACATTTATTATTACTGTCTTACATTTATTTTATTATTATTATTGTTGTTATTATTATTACTATTATTACTATTATTATTATTATTATTATTATTATTATTATTACTATTACTATTCAGTCTTCATAAACTCTCTTTAGTACTAGATTATTGCCATCCTACACTTAAGGAAACCAGGGAGTAGGGGAGGAACCACTTGTCACTTGTCCAAAGTTTACTTATTTATCCATTTACTTGTGATGTGTTAGGCAGTGAGGAAGCAAGTATTGAGAAAAGACAGGCTTTTCCCTCAAAGAACTCAAGGAAGTCTTGTGTGGAAGAAAGATGGAGAAAGAGCAGTGGAGATACGAGTGAAAGTGTGCAGATCCCAGTAGCTCCCAGTCATACGGCTCGGCTCTGCACAAACCCAGAGAGCATTGCTCTGAGAGCCTGTGGTTCAAGAGAAGCTTATTGGATTCATGGTGTACCAGTAGCTCACTAACTTCCAAAGAAACATGTCCACTGGATCCAGGGTTCACTTGTGTGGTGTGAGTGAGTCGTCACGTCCTCAGAACCCTCTTCCTGTCTGCAGCCATGAGAATCATGCCTCTGGCTCTTTGGGTGTAGCTATCAAGGTTTTCTTCTCCCCATTTCAGGACCCCTCAGCCTGGCAGAATAGGAGTAAGAGAAAGAGGTAGGCCACTTCACCTTTGTAATGCTGGCCTTCGGATTCACCCCTACACCTTACAGAACTTTCTTTTCACGATTATCTTATCCATTTAGTACCAGGAGGTGAATTTCATTTTTTTTCTCTCTGAAGTCAAGAGATAGCTTCAGTCCGTAAAAGAAATGACCAGTTTTCCTTCTGAACGCCAATCCTTAGTGGTGATCGTTGTTTTCAAAGCTATTATTTAATTGAGTATATCTCAAATACTCTGATAGACCCAAGGAAGTACAATGGACAAAGCAGACACAGGTTTTGTGGTCGGGAAACTTAATGGTTTAGTAGGATAGAAAGGTATTTAACAAACATGTGCAAATATAAAGTAATAGTCATTGAGGGGATTGTGAAGAAACACCAGCAAGTGCCAGGAAGGGTTGGCTAGCATGTAGAAAAGGCTTGATTGAGGAACTGACAGCTGGGCTTGATGTGTAAAGAGCTAGTAGTAGTTACCTCGAGGCACTGAGGCAGAGGCTAGCATAGCCTTCCAGGCAGAGGGAGCTTTGTAGAGACAAAAGTGAAGACTTCCTGGTCTCAAAGAATGAGGAGAGGTGAGCTCTAGCCTGGCTTGTTGTCTTATTGTCCAAATAGAGCTCAGACAAGGAACACTTGCTTTGGATCCTAATGTTGCATTTATTCTGGTTACTATTTATCAGTTATGGAGGAAGAGTCAGGCAGACAGATAAGCCAGCAGTGTGTGAATGGACAAGAAAGAAAAAGCCACAGAGAAACAATTCTCTGTCCTAAATGTTGAACAAGCATATAGGGAGATTAAGCACAGCCTCAAACCCACCATGTGAGAGGATCATTGTCAGCTTTGCTTGATATAAGGCCAGCATGTCCCCAAGAGTATTGGATACAAAAAAACTTCTACTATAACTTGATCTTTCCATGCTGTCACCCCCTACTTTTCCTCAGAGTACTCCACTTTCCAGTCTGCCAAAACATTTGTTGTCTGTTCATAGTCTGTCTTTCCTACGGTAAGGTCAACTCCATAACAGTAAGATGTTTGGTGCAGCTGTATCCCGGCAACTAGGCAAACACCTGGTATATAAACATTACCCATTGTCACCTGGTATATAAACATTACCCATTGTTTTTGACTAGATTGTTTAGTGAGGACTAATCTAGGGACTTTGATGATAGGTCAGTAAAGTATATGCTCCTGTGTAAAGAATGCGGACTTAAGTTTGATCTATAGAACAAACCTGTGTAAAACGCCAGGATGTGATGGCATGTGCTTGTCATCTCGGCATTGGGGAGGCAGAGACAAGCCAATCTCTGGAGCTCACTCACTAGTCATTGTAACCTAATTAGTGCATGCTAAGCCAATGAGAGGTTCTGTCTCAAAGAGCTGTATGATGTTCTTAAGAATGACATCTGAAATTGTACTCTGCCCTAAACACACACACACACACACACACACACACACACACACACACACACATACAATTTTGCAAGAAATACAATTTTATAAGATTCATCTGGGGGGGGGGGGGTTCTATGATCTCTTCAACACTTAAGTTCTTTCCCTGAGCCTTGCTTACTTATATAACTCTGCCATGGTAGCCATTCGCCTATATTGCAATTTTATCTGTCTTCTCTAATGATTGTTCAACAGCAGGGCCTGAACTTGTCTCCAAATCCTCAGCACACACTATGACACATTTCACAGAAGATGTTAAATCTACATCAAAGTGAACCATTACATCGTCATAATTTTCTTAAAAGTATAGGTCTTTTTAGCTGGTCGGATAGATGGAAGGAGTAGCCCTGCTCCCGTTGGCTGAGAGATAATTAGACAACTAATATGTCTGGACCTGTGTTTCTACACTATAACATGGGAGTAATAATCTACCCCCTCACGTGTGAGTGACAAATGAAACTTGCCCAGTGACTAGAAGAGAGTAAGTGATTACAAATATTAATTATATCTCCTAAATTTCAAGTTTAAGAGAATAGAAAAAAAAAGCAGAGTAGGAGAGAAAGTCGTAAAAAGCCAGAAGGATCCTAAAAATCTTAATTTTAAGCCTAACCTCCAACCTTTCTAGGGATAGGATCATTTCTAGCTTTTATGGAGAAGATGCCCCAAAGCTGGGATAGCAGGCATCAGGTAGCCAATAATCAGCTCTTGTAATATCTTGATGGTGTAACTGTGAAATAAACCCAACTTACCCCTGTTATATAAGTGGAAAAACTAAAGCCTAGAAGAGGTGTGTCAGTATTATCCAATGCTGATGCAAACTGCAACTCAAACACAGAACTTGACTCAGTATTTTGCCATTCCACAAATACCTGTGAGATCTGCAGACTCAAGCCCAGTCAGGAGTGAAAACACAGCAAAAGAGAGTGGCTTCTTAAAAAGATACAGCACTCTGTAGCCCATCCTCAAGGAAACCCTTCTGTGGACCTTAAATTACGAGTGCAAGGTGTGGGGCTGCCACCAGTCTTCAGTCAAAGAATGGCTAGGTAGGACCCCAGTGCATTTTGCAGTCACCCAGTCAGAAGCCATCTTTCCTGCACTGCTCTGTGACTCCTGCAGTTAACTGGGTTATCAGACCCTTTGAGGCTTGAAATAGAGTCTACCCAGGAGTCCTCCAATACTACATGTAGCTTGATTTCACTTCCCTGCTTTAGATCCTTCCTAATCTAAGTAGAGGCAGAATCTGAGAGAGGAAAGGGATTCAAAAGTGCTAAGAGGGGCTAGTGGAATGGCTCAGCGCTTCAGACGACTTGCTGTTCTTCCAGGTGACCTTAGTTTAGTTCTCAGCATGCACACTGAACAGCCTCCCAACACCTCCAGGAGATCCAATGCCCTCTTCTGGCCTCCAGGGGCACTTGCACAAACTACACATACCCCACCACAGACGCAGAAAAAGAAATCTTTAATAAGGAAGTGACAAGAAGAAGCATTTCTTGGAAGATGGTGATCTATTCA
>JADRCD010192322.1:0-21697 GCA_019843815.1 Montemys delectorum
TCAGTTTTCATGCTGCCCTAGCCTGTTTCCTGTTTTGTAAGAGTGTTTTCCTTAATTAAAGTCTATCATTTGGCTCGCTACTACACCTGTGTCTCTGTGCAATTCTTTGTTTCACACAAGAACCAGGAATGCTTCCCGTAGAATAATAAGTGGAATGGCAAGCGTTGATCACTGATATAAAAAATAAAATAAAATAAAACAAAATAAAAAGAAAAGAAAAGAAAGACAAGAAAAAGAAAAAACAGAAGCTGTCCCCTGGCTTCAGTGAGATGCGATGTCATGTTCATTGGTTGTCTTTCTAGTTTTGGTTAATTGCTTGTTTGCTTCCTTTATATGTTTTTTTTTTCTGAGTTATCTTTCTGTTCTCCTGTGGTTAGAAACTTTTTGGTGTTGTGAATGTTAATATTTTACTTGCTGGGTAGTTTGGAAATAATTTTTACTATTCTCTATAACCCGGTTTATGGAGTATCTTAATGAGACTAGGTCTTTTCTTCTGTATTTCCAGATTTTTTTTCTTACTTATTAAGAACTTCCAAACTTTTCCTCAAGTTAACTTACCTTTTCTTTTTGCTTATATTTTGTTTGAAAATTAAAAGCATTATTCGTGCATATTCATTATAGGGAGCGATGGCTTGTCTAATACAGTTTTCAGTGCTACGATAGAGGACTGTCGTCAGTACCCTCCGCTCCCTGTCACATGACTAGTCCCCTTCTCTTCTCACGTAGATCCCTTTTATTTCTATGCCATGTGTTTGTTTGTATTTATACATGTATTCCGTATCTATATTTATGTTATCTAGGTTCTACACATGAGAGAAAATATGCAATGCTTGTCTAGTCTGGCTTACTTTCTGTTCATTCATTTTTCTGCAAATGACATAATTTCAGCCTTTTTCTGTGGCTACACAAACCCTATTGCAAGTGTATCATATTTCATCTATTCATCGATTCATGAACATTTAGGGTGACTCTGTAACTCCAGCCATTACGGATAGTACAGCAGCAAACATGGGTGTGCAGGTGTCTCTGGGTTCCCATCTTAATCTCTTTGGGTGTATTCAGAGGAATGGCAAAGAAGGATCATATGGTAATTTTTTTCCCAACACAGTATTTATATTAAGTATTTGGGAAGTTCATACAATGTGCCCCAATCACACTTGCTTCCCATTCCTCCCAGGTCCACTGGCCCACCTGCACCCCCTGCCCCACAAAAGAAAAAGAAAAAGATATACCAAGTCCAATTTGTGTTGGCCATATGCTCACTGGAAGCATGGTCCCAGTGGCCAGCCCCTTAAAGAAAACTGAGTTCTTCGCCACCCGGACCCCTGCCAGAAGCCATCAACTGTGAAGAGCGTCTTTATCACAGTTTTTAAGGCTTCTCTTCAACAGTTTCAGTCTGGACTGTTTTTTTGTTTTGAGCAGGAGTTGGGGGAGAGGTTGGCACGGATGCCTTCAAAGTCTTTCATTCTTAGTTATGAGTCTACAGTCATTGATAGCACAGCAAAAGAAGTTTTTATTTGCCCACACCAGCCTGCGGTAGCATGAATCATGGATGTGGCCTCCGGCTGCAGCACCGATCACAGACTTCAACATGGCTTCTAGTGGCAGCATGGATCACTGAAGTCTTTCCAGGAGAATTAACTCAGAAAATGAACCATGCTCCATCCGGGGTATCTTGTGGTTGCTCAGAGTCAGTGTGATTGTGGGGTTGGGCAATATGTCTGGGGCAGGACCTGCTCCAGCTCCAGGGTGCTGTACACCACCTTGCCTTTGGTAAGACCCTGGTCACAACCATCTTGTTTTCAGCCTGTAGGCAGCACCATGGCCCTGTGCTCATCCCCCCGCTGCCCACTCCATAATCACCTAGCAGGGTGAGCAGCTTGGGAGTGGCAGCATCAGCAAAGGCTCCATGCCACCGGCTAAACCTGCAGGCCGGGCAGAACAGCAGCACTATCCTAGTGAGCAGCGGCAGGATGAGGTGGCTCAGTGGTGGTCCAAGGGACAGCTCTCCTCGGCAAAGACAAGCTCTTTTGTCAGGTGCAGTCCTGCTCCAAGCCTGTGGCCGCCAGCCAGCTCCTCTCTAGTTCTACTGTTCTCTACTGCACACGTGCCTCTGTTTCAGCCATTTTTGTGAGTTCAGTAGTTATTTTTTTTTTCCCCAGGGATCTCCGTACTGATTAACTTATATCCCATCAGCAATGCACAAAGGCTCCTCGTTACCTTGCCTCCTGTATCCTAGGTGGGGTTTGTTGCTTGCTTTCTTAAAGGTAGATAACCATTTCCGACTGAAGCGAAGTAGGATCTAAATAAATCTTTGATTGTGTTTGCCCGATGTTTAAGAATATTCAACTTTTTTCCCATGCATTTCATGAAGTCATGTATACTTCACCTTTTGAGAATTGCCCATCCCATTCACCTATGCATTGACTGAATATTTTTGTGTTTAACTTTTTGAATTGTCTATGGATTCTAGCTATTATGCCTTGTTGGATGTATAGCTGGCCACGTTTTCCTCCCATTCTGTAGGCTGTCTTTTAACATCATTCATTGGCTGTTTCATTTGCCCTCCCTGTTTTCCTGTCGCAGTTTTGAAGGTCCACACCTTACATTAAGGACTTTGGAACTGGGTGAGAGATAGAGATCCAGTTTCATCTACACACAGATGTCCAGTTTTCCCAGCACTGTAAGTTAAAGTGAACCAGTGCTTTCTGGGCCCCTTTGCGGAGACTCAGCTTTCTGTAGCTGAGTGGCCTCATTTCTGGGTCTGACCTGCTGCTGTGTGTCTGTCTGCCTTTGCTCTGGCACCATGCTATCTTTGCTACAATGGCTCTGTAGTATACCCTCAAATCTGGTTTGAAATGTCAGCATTGCTCTTTTTGCAATTGCTTTGGCTACCTTGGGTCTTTTTTTGAGCCAATATGAATTTTAAGAGTTTTTTTTTTTTTTTTAAATTTCTGTGAAGAATGTTCTTGGAGTTATGATGGGGATTTCAATCTCTTGATTTCTTTTGGTAATACAGCCACCGCCACAGCATTAATTCCACCAATACGGAAACATCTTCTAAGGTCTTCTTTAACTGATTTCTTCAGTGTTTTAAAGCGTTCCTTGTAGAGGTTGTCTGCCTCTTTGGTTAGATTTATTCCTAGTTGGTTTGTTTGCTTTTGAGGCTCTGATGGTGAGAATGGTCTCCTGGCTTGTTTCCTGCTTTGTTTTCTCAGCATGCCCACTGTTGGTGTACAGCATCACCGTTAAGTGCAGTGCTGAGCTTGTACTCTGCTGTGGTGTTGTCAGATCTAAGAGCTTCTGGTGACGTTTGCAGGATGCTTTAAGCAGAGGATCCTATTATGTGCAAATTGGGATAATCTGATTTCTTCCCTTCCCATTTGTACCCCTTTTTATTTTTTTCTCATCTTATTGCTCTGGCAAGATTTTAAGTACAATATTGAGTAAGACTGGAGGGAGGGGGTGTTCTTTCTTCGTCCTGATTTTCAAGGAAATGCTTTCAAGTTTTCTCCATTTAGTATAACGTTGGGTATAGATTTGCCCTACACGGGTCACAATGAATGGCATTTTAATGTGCTATTGAATTTGTGTTGTGAGTATTTCATTGAGCATCTTTGTGTTCATATTCAGCAAGAAAATTGGCTTGTAATATAGTTTTCTCATTCCTTCTTTTCTGTTTCTTTATCTGATTTTGGCATTGGGCAATACTGGATGAATAATGTGCATTTGGAAGCAATTGTTCCCTTTTTGTTTTATGGAATGATCTGAGGATCTTTGCCATTTGTTCTCCTTGAAAGGCCTGCAGAGTCCTGCAGCAGGTTTGCCCAATCCTGGGTTGTTTTAGTTGGTGGGACTTTGTTACTGCTTACATATAATTCTCATTACAGATCTTTTTGCTTCTATCCTCTTTGTTGATTTTTCCAATTTATCAGAATAGAAATTTTTACAGTGTTTCCTAATTATCCTCTGAATTTCATTGGTTACAACATACCTGTTTTTATCGCCGATTGAAAACTGAAGATTTTTCTAAGTTACTTTGTATCAGGCTGTCTTTGGTGTGGTCAGCTGTCAGTGGCATGTCTATATCCTACCCTTTCCTCCAAGGGTCAAGTATCTGTGTAGAAAGACTGTAAGAGACAGAGACAGTGGACAAGTTCAAGGAAACGGTGTTTCCCAGACAGAACAGGGCAGATGTGAACTCAGAGTAATTGTATCAGCATGCACAAGCCTAGGCCAGACAAAATCCCAGCACGGGAGTGGGGAGGACACACAGAACTCCATCCCAGCTGACGAGCTATCAGCATCTCATAGCTGATGGGAGAAGGAAAGTTGGTCATTTTAAATGGTGTGATACCTGATAGATCAACCACACTCTAAGGCAGGTCCTACTCAAGGAGTAGTAGGTCAACAGAAACAATTGCTTTCGAAGGGTAATGTGAGTGGATTCATAAAACCTCTGTGTAGTCTCTAAGAATCTCCCAGTAGTTATTAAACAGGGCTGTTCCTTTCAGTATGCGAAGCACTGTAGATAGCGATATATGGCTACCGAGTGCTTGAAAGGCAGCCAAGTCCAAGTGAAGATGTGCTGTTAAGTATAAAACATGCACTGCATTTAGAAGAGGTGGTTCGACAAAAGAATGCAAAGAAATCATTTTTTGTTTGATTATAGATTGCTGTAACACTTGGAGCTTATTGATTTATAAATAAAACATTAAAAGTTTAAAAATCACTTTGTCCATTTCCGTTATAATTTTGTTGAAACTGAAAAAATAATACTGAATGCTGTACATTTTTCCTTGTTTTTGCTTTTATATTGTATTTATTGGTGTTTTACCTGTATATAAGTCTGTGCATCATGTGCGCGCATATAGTGTCCATGGAGTCTACAAGAGGGTTTTAGATCCCCTGGAACTGTAGTTTAGCAGAGAGTTTGTGGGTGAAGGGAATAAAGCCCAGGTCCTCTGGAAGAACAGTCAAGGCTCTTAATGGGTGAGCCATCCTTTCAGCCCTGTGACTGCTGTACCTCAATGAATGGTGTGTGTATGTGTGTGTGTGTGTGTTTGTGTGTGTGTGTGTGTGTGTGTGTCTGTGTGTGCGTCTCTGTGTGTGTGTGTGTGTGTCTGTGTGTGTGTGTGTGTCTGTGTGTGTGTGTATGTGTCTGTGTGTGTGTCTGTGTGTGTGTGTGTGTGTGTCTGTGTGTGTGTCTGTGTGTATGTGTCTGTGTGTGTGTGTCTGTGTGTGTCTGTGTGTGTGTGTCTGTCTGTGTGTGTATGTCTGTGTATGTCTGTGTGTGTGTGTCTGTGTCTGTGTGTGTGTGTGTCTGTCTGTGTGTGTGTCTGTGTGTGTGTGTGTGTGTGTGTGTGTGTGTTTAGAGATAACTAAGAATTGTCAGTGGCCGAGTTATTAACAAACTTCTTTTCATAATCTCTGTGATGAGTTACAGACTCATAATTGATCTAGTATGGGGCTGTTTTCCACCCGTTCGCAAAGCTCTTCTTGGACAAAGTATAGCCGTTAATATGCTCATGACTTTGACTTGTTAACCTTTGTGAATTAGGGTCTCTGGAACTGTGTCCCCAGGTGCAGTTGGCCATGCTTTCCTAGACCTCTTGTTCTTCTCCCTTCGGTCTTTATTGTTAACTATAACCGATGATCACTGTAGCCGTCTTACTCCTCAAACACGCCATCCTTTGTCACACCTCAGAGTCAACGCTTGTACCATGGCTTTTACCTGAGTGTGGTCTGGGCACTGCCTTGTGCCACATATTAGATGGTAAGGAAGTATTAACTGAATGGATACTTGCTTCTTCCGCCTTTTCTCTGCTTTTTTAGATTTGAGAAACAAAATGGTTTCAATTTTATGTTCTTCACTGCTTGCTAGTTTCGATGGCTTATGATTCTAGTATTTTGAGACTCGTCTCTGCATGCCTAAAGTTGGGTTGATCAAGATACTGGCTTCAGGAGGGTTTTCATGGCACCAGAGGAAATGTACAAGAAATGCTCATCACTGGTCAGGGCGTGTGGTTAGTGATGCCCATCAGTAAATGCTTCTTGTTATCGTTACTGTGACTCCCTTTAGAACTTCTGACGAGCACCCCAACCCCATCACATGCTCTCTCCACAGGCAAACGGAGGCAGGATTCTGTGCACCATCTTTCACAGTATGACATGAAGATGAGGTGAAAAGACATTTAAAAATGACACGGGGGTGGGGCATGCCAATGCTGATTGTTTTCTGCAGTGTCAGCGAAAGGTCTTCACTGAAGGCTCTGGGAGGCTCTGGACTCAGTGGGTAGAGCAAACGACTGTAGCTTGATACCCTTTGGCTCATGATCTGACAGTACTCTAACAACTGGGTGGCTGGACAAACTCCAAGCCCCTCTAATCTTCAATTCAGTTATTGCTGGTCATTTTGTAAAGTAAGGGATGGATATGGCCACTTTGCAGCGCTAATGTAGAGATTAACCAGAAGGGGACCTGTGAAAAGCCTGGCTTGACATCTTTCACCAGGAAGGATTTATTATCATGTAATAAATATCTATTAATATTATATTTGCCTATGAAAAGGGTTGGCAAGGCATGATGTAGAGTAGTCTCTTTCCAATTTCCCGTCATCAGAATACTCACACTTCACACATCTTCCCTGGCAGATTTCACAGCTAGTGGATGCAGGAAAAGTTCTTTATTTGACTAACAAATTCTTTGCCCAACTCCCCAACCTACACATTCTAATAGAGCTTTATAGATCTAGACATAGAGCGGGAGGATCATTGAAGACGGGAGTGAGAGTTAGAGATCTGAGGGTGGAGATGAGAGTTGGGGTCACAGAACTACTGTGTGGTGTCCTTTCTGGGTGATAGGCACCATTGGGGAGCTTTAGAGGGTCTCCTCCTTCATCCCCATCTCACAGAGAACAAATTAGTTGTCCAGAGAGGCTGGCTAATTTGCCCAAGACAAACTTTCCCAAACAGTTAATTAGAGGCAGAATCAGGTATCGAACCAGTATCAAGATCTCCATGTTCCCTGTTAGAATGGGGGCAGAAACATCAACCGCTGAGAATTCTGCTGCTGAACTGCCAATGTACATATAAGAGGCAGAGACATTTGGGCACAGAAGACTGAACCATGCCTGACACAAGCATATCCATCGTTATCAGGGCAGACAATGCTCTGGGTCTCCAACATGACTACTGATGTGGGAATAGGTTACTCTATTAGCCTATGTGCTTGACAAATACTTTTTAAAAGAATGAATAATCCGTGAATAAATTCATAGTCCTCTGAAGATGTCTGTAGACAAGACTACAAGACTACAAGAGTATGCTGGAAAAATGACAAAGAGAATGATTGGATTCCTTTCTAGTTCCAAACTGTAGGTATTGGCTTGTTTTCTTTTTGGCTTATTTCTTATTAGTTAAAGTAACATATGTGGTTGGCTAGCTATTCACCAAACCTACACTGTTTCTCAGCTTCTTTCCATGTAAGGTGCACTATGAACTGAATGCTGTAGTAGAATATGAACGGAATGCCATGCGACTGCCTGGCACTGGTGCCAAGAAACAAGCACGCGCCATGGGCCTCCTCTCATTTCCTCATCTGCGACTAAATGGTGTGGATCCCGAAGAGGAGAGCATCCTAGAGGACAGTGACAGAACCCTAACGTGGAAAGAACCTGGGCTTCTGCAAGGCTGTCTGCCAATTGTCAATCCATTTACTGGATGGTCACGTGACCCACAAAAATACTGGCCTGAGCCACCCAAGTCTGAGGACCTGGTAAAGCCGTTAGCATTACCTTAACTCCTCAAACAATGTATGGTTTATTTTTGAATTATCTAGTACTATAGAGATGTGTTAGACCATTTTATTGAGAGATGTTAGAAGATGAAACTGATAAGTAATGGGGACTTAAGAAGGTTACCTAGAAGTTCATTCTCAGCCTTCTTCAATGTGCAGACATGATCATTTCACTTTATGAACAAGTTCCACATAACAATTTAGTTGGATAACTAAGGGGCAGATTGTTGTGTGAAGGAGAAGTTTGAAACAGAGTGAAATGACTTCTCCAAGGTCTCCACAGTTTGGAAATTCGGAGGCAGGAGGGAGGCCTACATGAAGGTTTCTCTGCCCTCTTATACACTCTGTACCCGCAGCCCTACAGTACAATAGTCAATGTGAATGTCTCTGTGGATAAGTCTCTGTCTACCAGCTCAGTGGCTGTGATGGTCTCTGACAAGTGCCTTTTCCCCATCTCTTCTGCTTCATTAGAGTTTCTTGGGGGGGGGGGGGTGGTGGCCAAACACTGTTGATGGTGAGCAGCCACAGAAACAGGAAGCAAACATCACCTTCAAATGAGTCTCAAAATCGGATTTGAGTAGACTTTTGGGAAGTGTGTTGATCAGTCAGGGTATGTGGCTGATTATGGGAGGCAGCATGAACTTCATCTAAACTCCTTCCGCTGCAGGATGAGAAGACTTCCTTCAAGTGTTTGGACTTCTAAGGTGGAGTCTATTTAGCTCAAATAGATCCGTCTAATTGTAATGCTATTCAACGGTGTGCCGCCGTTGGTTATACTGTTTCCAATATATTTGATAAAATGGGAAAATGTTCACTAAAACCACCAGGCACTGAGACAATACATTGTAAAAATAATGTTACCAAAGTTTGGTTAGAATTTCTGTGCATTTGCCCTCCCAGATAAGGGGGAACGGGAAGAGAACCCATAGCGCTGTTACGAGGGAGTTTTCTGGTTGGCAAGATCAGGGTAGAATTTGATTTATTTTTAAATTTTTTCATCATCTAATTTTTTTGTGATATAATAAACATGCTTGATTTTGTAATCAGAAAAAATGCTCCAAATGAAATACAGGTTAGTTTTCCTTGAATTGATTTAATATTAAGGTTGATTTTGTTCATTTCCAAATTATAGCTTTGTTAGGAGAGAAAAGAAAACTAAATGAGCTATAGAGACGCAAATGACAAATTGCTATTAATGTACAAACGGTATAATATGCTACCAGACTGGAAGTTTAAAGCTGCCATACCAAGCTGCTCTGAAGCATTCATCTCTAAACTTTTCTAGATTATTTTTCTGAGCTATCCACACTGCAGCACAGGGTGAGGCCCTACGTGTGTTGCCATGCTGTGGGCGATGTTTAGTTTAATTTTCCCAAGTGAATTGAACAAACAAGCCAACTAATCAACCAACTAACATATCCCCACCCTGGAAACTTCAAAGCAAACAAGATGATAACAAGTCCACGTGTACATTTGAAAGAAAGGTAAAACTTGTATTGTTTAAGGGGTGCTTTTCATTCTTATAACACTGTTTTTGGCTCTTACTTTTTAAATAGTTATATCATCTCTCTTCTTCTCTTTCCTCCCTACAACTCCTTCGTTGCTTCTTCCTGAGTACACTGCCTCTTCTTTTGTTTGTTATTGTTGCACGAACACGCACACACATGCTAAAATATAGAAATATTTGCTCAGTCCATTTAATTCCACTTGTATAATTTTAGGGCTGACCACTTGGTATTGGAAAACCAACTGGGGGTTCATCTGGGAGGACTATTTCTCTCATTCTAAAAGTTTTATTTCTAAGAAAACTATCACATCCTTAGGGTAATAAGCAAAAAGCTATAAGCCTAATTTGCTGAAAGCACAGTGCATACAGTAGTGAGTAGATAACCTTTCATCTTGACTATAACCATAATTAAAGCATGTGACCTAAATGATGATAGTTACCCCAACACTGACAGAGCATCTAGGGAACCATGTGTCTCCTCTTCAGTCTTCCCGGAACTACTCCATGACTCCTATTAAGGGCCATGACCATCATTAGATCTCCTGCCATGTTCTCTCAGCCACAGAAACACTCTGTGCAGAGACCTCAAGAGAAACAAAGGCCCAAACGAAGACAAAGAGTTGCAGTATTTTCCTTAAGTGAAAGGAAGTCAAAAGAATTTGATGAAACTTTCATGACTCTACTGGTTGGTTTGTGTGTTACCTGGAGATAAGCAAGAGTTGTTGTAGAAAAAGGATCCTCCATTGAGGAACTGCTTCCATAAGATCCAGCATTTCCCCAATTAGTGATCAATGGGGGAAGGCCGAGCTCTTTGTGGGTGGTGCCAATCCTTGGGCTGGTGGTCCTAGGTTCTATAAAAGGTAGGCTGAGGAAGCCAGAGAAAGCGAACCAGTAAGCACTACCCTCCATGGCCTCTGCCTCAGCTCCCGCCTCCAGGTTCCTTCCCTGCTTGAGTTCCTGTCCTGACTTCCTTTCGTGATTAATATCGATATTTAAGTGTAAGCTGAAATAAACTCTTTCCTCCCCAACTTGCTTTTCGGTTGTAGTGTTTCATCGCAGTAACAGGGACCCTGACTAAGGCAATGACTGGCAGACTGTTAGAGAGAATGTAAATTCTGGTACTTCTACTTAATAGCATAAAATACTGAGACTGTAATGGCCACTACAAGACCATATAAAATGGGATAATACATAATTATATACTGCTTTAGATAACAGGGAAATCAAATGCACTTGTAACAAAGAATAAGAAGAAAAGATAAAAAGAAAGAGAAGATTTCTATTTCTACTCATGTCCATACACAAAACCAAAAATACTAGCTGGGCACCATGACACCTGCCTTTAATTCCCTGCACTCAGGAGAGAGAGGTAGGTGGATTTGTGTGAGCTTGAGGCTAGCCTCGTCTACCTAGTGAGTTTCTGATGTACCTAGTGAGATCTTGTCTCAAGAAAAATCAAACAACAACATGGAAAAAAAATAAAAATGCACTTAAAAAAAAAAAAAAAAACCAGAATGATTTTCACCCACCAGTCAGCATTTCCAGTTATGGTGCTGTGTGATCAAAAACAGTCTGACAGAGCAATGAGTGGCAGCAAATTCCATTTGAGTGACTCATTTGTTACAGGCACCACAGTGCTTAATGGCATAGAAGGTGTAAATAGGAAAGCGAGTGTACTACCAGCTTATAACCGAATGGCTGAGGCATTCAAACATCATTGGAAACTTTCAGCCCCAAAGGTAAACTGCTGTTGGAGCCTTGGAGTTGATGTCCCAGTTTCAAAATAAAAAGGAGTAAAGGTCAATGCTGTGGATTAACTGCGAAGCCTTTCTTGGGCCTCTGTTTCTTCTCTGTTGCTGCTGTAGCAATGGCCACAAGCAGAGCAGCTTAATAAACAGAGGTTTATTAGCATTCTTTAGGTCAGAATTCAGACTCCAGTCTCATTGGGCTGAGATCCTGGCTTCAACAGGACTGTTTCTGCACTTGTAGGAGAGGATCATGATATCAGCAGGAGTTTCTGCACCTATAGGAGAGGACCGTGGGTTTCTGTACCTGCAAGAGACAGTCTAATTCTTTGTCCTTTCTAGTTTCTAGGAGAAGCCTGCATGTTTTGGATCTTGGCATCTTCCTTTGTCATCAAAACTATCAATCCTCCCAGCACCAAGTTACTGTACCACTCACTCTGCCTCTTGCTCCACTTTTATGGACTGGTATAACTCTATTGAAGCTGCAAAGACAATATCACTAGCTCAAGGTCAAGTGACCTTAATTGATTCTGAAATATTAATCCCCTTTACCACATAAGGTAGCACATTCATTTTCATCCTGCCTATTAACCCACCAAGACCCCTCTTGGTGCTGTGTATATCTCTGGGACAAGCTGGAAGGAGAGAGAGAGAGAGAGAGAGAGAGAGAGAGAGAGAGAGAGAGAGAAAGACATGAAATTCACAGAAGTCAAGGTCAGTGTGGAATTCCTGTCTACCAAGCCAACAGTTAGTAGGTCACATTAAATTAACGCCTGATGGTTGTGGAGACTTGGGGGCGATAGATAGCTCTTCTAGCTGGGACACCAGAGGTAAGTCTCATGACAAAGTGACACTTGGACCAAGCCTTTAAGACTAACTAGGTTTTGAAAGCAAAAAGTGGCAGAGGAAGCCAATGGTGTTTCATATGGTAACTGTTAGATCCAAAATGGAGGAATTGCCATTTTTGTAAAGAAAAAGAGCAAGGGCCAATTTTAAGTATTCAGCTTTACACATAAAAACAAAAGGCACGGAGGCAAAGGCCAGCAGTGCCAAGGACAACTCAGAGAGCCTTTTACCCCACCTCCTACCCCATAAGCTGAAATTGGTTTGGTTGGTTTTCCAGTTGTTTATATTCTCACTTCATTCCTTATACAACCTCCAAAGTGTCACTCCTAAAAACAGCTGATTATGACAGATAAAGTCTTGTGCTTGGAGAAGGATGGACTCATGAGCTGGAACCAACGGCCACCTACTAGATAGGCTTCTGTTGGGTTTTAAGTACTGTCCTTAAAGGACTGTATGAAGAACATGGAACAAGAGAGAAAAAGACAATTCAGGAGTGCACACCAGGCAAAAACAAGCATCAGAGTAGTTACCTGATCTTCCCAAGAACCTGCTCCCATCACTGACGGCTTCCTGGGTGTGACGTGTCGTTGGATCACTGGAAGCCATGTCAATGTGTTTAAAGGAATAGTTGTGAGGTCCCCCCTCATCAAACCCTTGAGTCTGCTGTGTATGTGGATTGTTTTAATGATTGAAACTCTTGTAATGATTATATTGATTTATTTATTCACGAACTGGAATCAGTCCTGACGGCCAAATTTCCTTTTCACATCTCATCACACACAGCTTCCTTGAACAGATTGTCCATAGAATTGTTTTTTTTCCCCACCTTGTCCTGTCTAGCCACTGTAGCACACTCTATAACTTGATTATTTTATTGGTCTGGCCTTAGGACATTGAAGATTCTCTTAATCCCCTGAGTTAGTCAGCTTCCAGTTGCTCTGAGGAGGTTCCTGGGGGGGAAAAAAAGAAATCTTAAAGAAGAAAAGATTTTTTTTTTTGGTTCACAGTCTGAGAGGTCTTAGACATGGTCACACAGAATCACTGATTCTGTACTCTAGAGGTGCAGAACATCACGGTGGGAAGTGCACAGCTGCCATCTCGTGAAAACCAAGAAAGGGAGTGATGGGCAGGGACAGCTACTTCCTGGGGCATGCCCTAATGACCTAGCCTTCTAACTTGGCCTCCGTCATACTCCTATATGAGTTAGGAACCTATCAATGTATGCATCCGTACATAAGGTCAGAAGTGTCATGAACCAGTCACTTCCCTAAGCCCTATGTATGAGTATTGCTGCCAGTGCTGGGACCAAGTCCTTCAACCCATGAACTTCTGGGGACCTTTAAGATTTTGTATGTGGACTCTGATTTGCCCAGGATCAGAGGATTGGAGGTGAGGACATATCTGTCCCAACACTGGGAACAGCTGGGACCTGCGGGATCCAGGCACACAGGGACTCTGCCAGCCCAGTGGCACTGGTTCCTTCTGCTTTGTCTGGGCCAGTGCCCTGAGCAGATCTTGGACGCAAACTCTGCAGCCAGACCCACAACACCCAGAGGAAGCTCCACTCCCAGGCACTCTGGACAAGCCCAGGATCACAGGTTCCCAGAATCACAGGATCACAGAGACAGCTTGACTCTAAGGAGTTCTGACACAACCAAGATCACAGGAAGGACAGGCTCCAGTCAGCTTTAGCAAGGGCAGGTAACACTAGAGATAACCAGATGGTGGGGGGCAAGCTTAAGAAAATAAACAACACAAACCAAGGTTACTGGCATCATCAGAACCCAATTCTCCCACCATAGCAAGTCCTGGACATACCATCACACTGGAAAAGTAATATTCAGATCTAAGATCACTTCTCATGATGATGATACAGGACTTTAAGAAAGACATAAATAACTCCCTCAAAGAAATACAGGAGAACACAGGTAAACAGCTAGAAGCCCTTAAAGAGGAAACACAGAAATCCCTTAAAGAACTACAGGAAAACAAAATCAAACAGGTGAAGGAAATGAGCAAAACCATCCAGAATCTAAAAATGGAAATAGAAACAATAAAGAAATCAGAAAGAGAGACAACCCTGGAGATTGAAAACCTAGGAAAGAAACAAGGAGTCATAGACACAAATATCACAAACAGAATACAAGAGATAGAAGAGAGAATCTCAGGGGCAGAAGACACCATAGAAAACATTGACACAACAGCCAAAGAAAATGCAAAAACCAAAACACTCCTAACCCAAAACATCCAGGAAATCCAGGACTCAATGAGAAGATCAAACCTAAGGATAATAGGTATAGAAGAGAGTGAAGACTCCCAATGTAATGGGCCAGTAAATACCTTCAGCAAAATTATAGAAGAAAACTTCCCTAACCTAAAGAAAGAGATGCCCATGAACATACAAGAAGCCTACAGAACTCCAAATAGACTGGACCAGGACAGAAATTCCTCCTGTCACACAATAATCAAAACACCAAATGCACTAAACAAAGAAAGAATTTTAAAGGCAGTAAAGGAAAAAGATCAAGTAACATATAAAGGCAGGCCTATCAGAATTACCCCAGACTTCTCACCAGAGACTGTGAAATCTAGAAGATCCTGGGCAGATGTCATACAGACCCTAAGAGAACACAAATGCCAGCCCAGGCTACTATACCTAGCAAAACTCTCAATTACCATAGATGGAGAAAACAAGATATTCCATAACAAAACGAAATTTACACAGTATCTTTCCACAAATCCAGCCCTGCAAAGGATAATAGATAGAAAACACCAACATAAGGAGCAAAACTACACCCTAGAAGAAGCAAGAAAGTAATCTTTCAACAAATCCACACAAACCCAATTCCGCTTCTTACAACAAAAACAACAGGAAGTAACAATTATTTTTTCTTAATATCTTAATATAAAAATTAATATTACCAACATATCCTAATCAATTGAAATCCAAAAATATGAAGAATTAGAAATTTGTTGACTGTGATCCAATAGTCTCTACTTTGGCAATTGGAGAAATGAGTCTAATATTGTACAATCCATATACACTTTCTGCTTGTTTGTATGTGACAGTGTCTTGCTGTGTACAACATAAGGGTCTTGAAATCATGCTTCTCCTATCTCAGCCTCTTTATAAGTAGTATTGTTTATTTCATGGTTTTCCACTATACTATGATTTTCAGAACAGCTTATATATTTCAAAAGTATTTATACAGCCAAAAAAAATGTAAACAATTAATTTGGGAGGTGGCTTATAAGAGAACATGAAGGGCTGGAGAGATGGCTCAGTGGTTAAGAGTACTGACTGTTCTTCTGAATGTCCTGAGTTCAAATCCCAGCAACCACATGGTGGCTCACAACCATCTGTAATGAGATCTGACGCCCTCTTCTGGTGTGTTTGAAGATAGCTACAGTGTACTCATAATAAATAAATAAATAAATAAATCTTTTAAAAAAAAAGAGAACATGAAGAGTGAGACTGAATGCTTTGCTTGACGTTTGTAACTATTGTATCAAGTTTGAAGAAGAGGTCTTTATAAGTTATCCTTTCTCTGAGATGAATGCTTTTCCAAAATATCACAACCAGATTCTTACCCTCACCTAATGTCTGTGTCACCCTCCAAGCAGAACCATTGTTCATTGAAACAGTTGGTAAATGACTTTATGGATAGACCATCTTAATACACACACCACTTCATAAATGAATGTAACCTGTTCTCTGTGGGCTGAGAATAAAGTCACTCACTCAAGTCAATTAACTTTGACCATAGCGGGAAGCCTATATGCTTCCTGAATGAATAGTGCCTACAATTCATTCCTTGGTGCAGCAGAACTGTCAACTCTCAGCTTAGCTACGATGGAGGTAAAATCCTTTGGTGATGTGAGGGTCATTGAAGTACAGCCTTATTACAATGAAATCCAATGTCTAAAAATTGTTCTTATTTTGGACTTGTACCACAGTAAGAGCCAAGATTTTTTTCTATTTACTTAAAATATGTTTTTATTTTATTTTTTTAATTAGATATTTTCTTTATTTACATGTAAATTTCTCCTTTCCCAGTTTCCCCTCCAACAAACAAACAAACAAACAAACAAACAAAAACAACAAGAACAAACCCCTGTTGCCTCCCCCCTCCCCATGCCTGCCACCCCACCCTCTCCCACTTATTGGCCCTGGCATTCCCCTACACTGGGACATAGAACCTTCACAGGGCCGAGGGCCTCTCCTCCCATTGATGATCGAATTTGCAATCCTCTACTATACACATGCTGCCAGAACAATCAGTCCCACCATGTATAGTCCTTGGTTGGTGGTTGAGTCCCTGGGAGCTCTGAGGGTACTAGTTAGTTCATATTGTTGCTCGTCCTGAGGGGCTGCAAACCCTTCAGCTCCATAGGTCCTTTCTCTAACTCCTTCATTGGGGACCGTGTACTCAGTGCAATGGATGGCTATGAGCCTCTACATCTGCATTAGTCAGGTACTGTCAGAGCCTCTCAGGAGATAGCTATATTAGGCTGGCTTGTCCTTCCTTCAGTCTCTAAGAGCCAAAATTTTTAAGCTCTATTAAATACAAAACAAACAAACAAACAAACAAAAAGACTATACATTTATGTTAATTAAAAATACTAGTAGTGATGTATTATTCTAAAATATACAGTTAATATGTTTGGAGTTATTTAAAATTTATATTGAGAAAAACATGTATTTTCAGTATTGCTGTAGATAAGCATCTACATAAGACTGTTAAATTGATTGTTGTTTTATATCAAGCAACTTTTATAATACTCATTTTTATTGCTATAATATTTTATAAATTTTGAATAATGTAACAAAAAAGGTATTGTAGGTATTGAAGTGGGGTCTCTGGGAGGAGTTGGGGTACAAAAGTGAAACAAGAATGTGATTTAATTCTATTTACTTAAAGTATGTTTTTAAATGTTAACACATTCAGATAAATTGTATCTTTTCTCATCGTAATGTAATAAAACTTAAATCAATTAAAACAAAGATTTTGTATGTGTGTTTATATGTGTATATGTCTACATATGTGATTGACATTGGATCTCTTCTTGGCAGCCTTTTATGTGAGTTTGGAGACCTGAATTTATGTAAAGCAGCAAGCACTTTACCTCCTGAGCCATCTCCTCTCTCATCTGTCCCAAAAGTTAAAATGTAAACCATAGCAATCTCTGTCTAACATGCAGGGCAGAAACCACCTCCTACAGGATGCAGATGGCCGGACTATGCCTCAGTCCTAAATGCGAGAAGTCATAGAAGGACGGCTAGAATGATTTATATTATTTACTCTTAAATTTGTGGATTTTCCTCTATGAAAAGAGAACTCTTAAAAAGCACAAAGCAGGAGAGAAGTCCTCACACTCCTGAGCTACGAGGCAGACAAACTCCTAAAGAAAGAAAACAGCAGCCTTGCTAATCCATTAATTCAGAAAGGGAAGAAAAGGGCGACTAAATGAGAGGAGACACCTCAAATGGTATTATTAGTAATTACTGTTATAAAATGGAATAAAATGGGAACAGGCAGGAAAGAGAAGGAAAAGAAATGCGCCACAAAGCATGTCACAGGAATTCAGAAACAGAAAGATTCAGAGTCATCCCTTTTTAAAAAATAATCACAGGCACCGAGGATTATAAAAAGGGACATCCCCTCCCCATAATGGCAAATGGGAAAGCATTGCCAGACAATGGGGAAGCTAGAAAAAAGGTTTGCAAATGGGTGGGTGAGGACAGAGCTAGAAAATTTTATTAAGTGGACTTCCAAATGTGAACAATCCAAAGAAGAGTGCTTTCCAAGAAATGGGTTAACATGGTGGAAGCGGAAGGACAGTAGGAAGGAGTCAGAATTCTCACCAGAAGCTTTGTAAAGAAGGACTTGTGAGTACTTGCAAAGAGATGCCCAAGGAAAGGGGTAAGATGCAGTAAGACTACGTGCAAACCCCCATATCAAGGCTGGATGGGGCAACCTAGTAGGAGGAAAGGGGTCCCAAAAACAGGCAAAAGAGTCAGAGATACCTCTTCTCCCATTGTTAGGAGTCCCACAAAACCCCAAGATATACAGCCACAGAATGTTTGGAGAGGACCCAGCCTAGACCCATGCAGGCTCCGTCAGCCCCAGTGAGCCCTGCTTAGTTGATCCTATGGGCTGTGTTCTCCAGCATTGGTTCCTACAATACTTCCTCTCCCTTTTCAGTGATGTTTCCTGAGCTCTACCTCATGTTTGCGTGTGGGTCTCGACATCTGCTCCCAACAATGCCTCTCTGATGGTGGCTGGGCTAGGCATCGATCTATGAGTATAGCAGAATATCCATTAGGAATCCTTTTATTGTTTTTGGGTTTTTTTTGGTCAGTTGTGTTTTGTTCTACCCTAGATCTCTCGACCATCCACTGTTTGATTCCTGGCCATTCAGGCAGTGTTGGGCATGGACTCCCTCTCGTGCGTGGCTTGGGTCTCGAGGTAGACCATTGTTCCATCACTCCCACATGCTCTGAGCCACCTTGGCTTCAACACATCTTCCAGGTAAGACAGATGAGGGCCTTGTCTGGTTACGAGAGATGACTGGTCCAGGCCCTGTATACTCTATTCCTGGAAGTCCTCACTAGGGTCACCCTCAGAGGTTCTACGAAGTTTCTTCTGCTCTAGGCTTCCATATTGCCCCCTAAATGCTCCCCTATTCCAGTCACCTCTCCCTGTACTCTATGCCACCTCTCCCTCTCCCACCTGATTCTTCTTGTTCCCATGCACACCCACCCCCAGTCTACCCACAAATCCATTCTCTTTCTTCTTCCCAGTAAGATCCATATATTCCCCCTAGAGTCTTATTTAGCTTTCCTGGGTCTAGGGATTGTAGCATGATTCCCTTGCAGCTGATTCCCACTTGTAAGTGAGTACATGCCATGTTTATCTTTGAGTCTGGGTTACCTCCTTCAGGATGACTTTTTTTTTCTAGTTCCATCCATTTGGCTGCAAATTTCATGATGTGAGCTTTTCTAACAGCTGAGTAGTACTCCACGTGTTAGATGTACCACATTTTCTTTATCCATTCTTCGGATGAGGGACACATGTAGGTTGTCTCCAGTTTCTGGGTATTGTGAATAGAACCTCTATGAACAGAGTTGAGCAGGTGTCCTTGTGATAGAATGGAGTGTCTTTTGGGTATATGTCCAAGACTGGTACAGTTGAGTCTTAAAATAGATTGACTCCCAGCTTTTTGGAGAACCACCATATTGATTTCCATAGTGGCTGTACAAGTTTGTACTCTCACCAGTCGTGGTGACAGGTATAAGATGAAATCTCAAAGAGTGGCTTTGATTTGTATTTCCCTGATGGCTAAGGGTGTTGAACACTTCTTTAAATAATTATTTAGCCACTCAACATTTCTCAACTGAGAATTTTATGTTTGGTTCTGTATCTCTGTTTTGATTGGATTGTTTGGTTTGTTGATATCTAGTTTCTTGAGTTCTTTATTTATCTTGAATATTAGCTATCCACCAGATGTGGAGTTTGTGAAGATCTTTTCCCACTTTGCAGGATGCTGCTTTGTCCAAATGACAGTGTCCTTTGCTTTGATGAGGTCCCATTTATTAATTGTTGATCTTAGTGACTGTGCTATGGGTGTTCTGTCCAGGAAGCCATCTCCGGTGGCAGTGCATTTAAGGCTATTCCCCACTTTCTCTTCTATCAGGTTCAGTGTATCTGTTTTTGTGTTGGGGCCTTTGATCTCCTTTGACTCTGTACAAGGTGATAAATATGGATCAATTACACTCTTCTACATGCAGACAGCACTGTTTGTTGAAGATGTTGCCTTTTTCCCATTGTGTATTTCTGGCTTCTTTACAAAAGAATCAGCTGCCCACAGGTGTGTGGGTTTATGTCTAGGCCTTTGATTTGATTCCATTGATCAGTGTGTCTATTTTTATGTCAATACCATGTTGTTTTTATTACTAGAGCTCTGTAGAGTATAGCTCCGTACTACAGCTTGTAATCAGGGATGGCCTATCTAGTCTGCTGGCAGGTATGGCCTGTTCAAGTGTGGCACTTTCAAATGTATCATTTCACTTGAATTTTAGGGAAATCCTAAATATTCCACATTGATCATTTGTTTTAGTCAATGAAGTATTTACTGCAGCAGGCTTTGTATGCCTTGGGCTGGGTGGGGATGAGAAGAGCAGAAGAGATCCCTTGCCTGAATGAACTTGAGGGGCCGAGTGGGAGAGGAAGGTGTACAATCTATGAAATATAGTACAACTAGAAGTGTGAGAAATGAGGTACAGGAAAAGAACAGGGCAGTGTCACCAAGAATGCTCTAGAGGGTAGAGTAGATTAAGGAGGGGAAGGTGTGCGTGAGAGAGCTCCTGTCTGTGATGGAGTGACATGAAAGCCTAGAGCTGGAGTGTGTGCAGAGAAAAGGGCTGGGTAAGCAGTCAGGCTGTGTTAGGAAAGGGGTTGGGAGTGGAGAGGAAGGACAAGTGTTCCAGACAGACAGATGGTGTGTACAAAGTCCTCGAGGCAAGAAAGACCTTGTTGATTTAAAGTAGTTGAAAAAAAGTAAATGTCTCACCTAAATTAAAAGGAAAAGAAATGGTTTTGCCCTTCAGCTGGAAAAGCCAGGGAGGCCGGGAGTGGTCCTGATGGCAGTGGTTCAGGGACACTAGGTGGAAAGATGATGATGATGATGATGATGATGATCACATACTTCTTGTCTTTATAGATACATATGTATGTGTGTGCCTGAGTGTGTACAGAGAAGGAAACATTACAGTACCAGAGCTCCTTCTTCCTTATAGTAGATCTTGGAGCTCCCACCAGGGAGCTTATGCAAACGAAGTGAGCCACACCTTAAAAGGCCTGATTTTCTTAGGGGGAGCTCACTAATAAATGTATTAAAATTTTAGTATATGACTTTTTTGTTGAGTCAGTTGCACAAGCCTGGGAAGAAAGGATTGAACCTTATGGTTCACGAGCTTTGGGGACGGTAGAAATGTTGAAGATCGAGCTACAGATGGCCATTCTCCTGCACTGAGGGCACGGAGTGACTCCGACCTTCCAGTTCACTTAAAAATGGTTAGTTTCTCAAAGGCCCAGACGGTAAACATGTGACTCCAACGTGATCAATATACATTGTATACAAGTACAGAAAGGCCATGGCGCACCCTATAAATATCTACAGGCATTGTCTTTTAATTAATGTACATGTGTGGAAATGAAACATCACTTTAAAATAAGTGGCTAATTTCATGGTAAGTAAGTTTCACCTCAGTAAAAAGCTTGAGATGAAGACCTACAGGCAGTCAGGCTGCTGAGAGAGGGAGAAAAATCCATCCTGGGAAGGCTGGTGGTTCTCAGGTCAGGAGTTAAACATCTCCTTGAAGGAGTACATGCCACAAAAAGGTATGTACAATTACAAAGTAGGTTTCAACGACAAAAAAGAAGGGGGGGTGTAAAAGTGAGAAATGAAGGCCAATAACTAGAGGGGACAATTGGCTTCAGGGTTTCTCAGACCTGCTGTGGACTCTGCTGTTTAGTGCACAGGAACTCTACAGTTTGCAGCAGGAAGTTTAGATGTTGTTTTCTTCCATTTTCTAAAAGAAGATATTTATTTTATTTTTGAATTGTAATATAATGACACATTTCCCCTTCTCTTCTTCCCTTCTAGCCCTTTCCAAATACTGTCCATTCTTACTCTCTTTCAAATTCATGGCCTCGTTTTTTTTTTTCATTAATTGTTCTATACATTATCTGTCTATCTATCTATCTATCTATCTATCTATCTATCTATCTATCTATCT